>JAOVVB010233145.1:0-10231 GCA_028570985.1 Heterobranchus longifilis
AAGTGACTTATTTAAAGTGACTTGTGATAGAGTAATTAACTAATGTCCACGAATGTGCAGTTGTGCAGTGGCCACTATTGGCAATGAATGTCCAGAATGTCCAGAATGTCCAGAGTAAGTGCAAGATTTAAATTCCAATGGGAGCGTGTAAGGCAGAACACAGACACAGAGAGCTGGGACAGTGGGGAAAAAAAAGTTATTTGATTTAACACAAGTAGTCAGTTGAATAAAAACAAAAAGGAGTGTGGGATTATCTGTGTGTAGGTTGTGTGAAGGTAGGGTCTGTGTAAGAGGGTGGAGCAAGGAAATGGGCGGGGGGGCATGTGTGACTGGTGTGTTGGCTGGTGTGACAGCGTGGCAGAGGCTAGCGGTGGTAGCGGCAGACTGAGGAAGAAGGGGAGGAGTTTGAAGCAGAGGTCATGTTTCGGTGGTGGCCAGGACTGGATGTGCTGTTCACCAGAGGGATAGCTCCGGCAGTATTAGAGTCAGTGGAAGCAGGATGGGAGAGCACTGTAAGTTTACACACTACTCCCACCAAACTGGCGCCCTGGAGGCCTTTTATAGTGAAGGAATGAATCCACAATTGTCAATTGCTGCAAGTTGTGCCGAATTTTGCAATCCCTTCCCTCGAGTTTGTGCTGTTGAGCTGGCCGTGGGGCTGAAATGGTACTGTTTGTAACTTTTCCTGGCTGAGTGAGAAGCGGAAGAATGTTTTCCTGCTGGCTGTAGGCCATAAGGACTACCACAAGGATCCACAAGGACTAACAGTGAGAATAAAGACTTACAGTAAATCATAGGCTGTGGACTTCCTATATCCCATATCTCATCAGATCTTAACCTAACCTAACCTAACCTAACCTAACCTAACACACACACTAAAAGAATATCTTCAGGGGGAACTTTGTTTCATCCCCCTGTACAGCACCAGAGACTTGTAAAATCTATTCCAAGCAATTGAAATGTCTAATCATGAAACTACAGAAGCATGCTATTTACTAGTTTAGGTATGAACTAAAAACTCTTGATGTGCTTAAGCTTCTTCTTAATTTTCTTAATTTTAAACTCAAATACATTTAATTAGATAAAGAGTTGAGATATTTTTTATAAGTCTAGCAAAAGCAAGAAGGTATTAAATTTGTGAATGGGAAAAATAAATCTACTTGAATAAAATAAAAAATCGGAGTGAAATCAAATGTATGATTTAATTGCAAGGAAATGGGTTCAGCTTGACCTCCTCCCACATTTCTCTTTTCTTACTTTACAATGTTTTGACATAATCAGAATAATGTGCTGAACTGACTCCTAATGAGCCTGGGTTATGTAAAATGATGTCAGCTTATTGATTTAGCTAAAACTAAATACAGGTTGTTTTTGTAATTCAATGCATGTAGTTGTAATTTTCGGTACATACTATTATATTTGTAATGTTGTATGTGTAATATTCATAGGGCTACAATCACCTAACCCCTTCATGAGTCCCAGTACTACATAAGCCCTGACATTTATTCATTCTTCCCAAGCAATTTATGTTCACGATTAATCTGGAAAATATATCATGTACTGTATAAGATCCTTCCACTGGAATTCCATTGTGGAGAACAGACAGCAACATTAAAAAAAATTATATTCATATTTATAAAGTCTTTTTTTGTCAATGTTGATGTCAAGTTGACATAACACTGGGCGCCAATAATTTTAATGATGTAAATAGTGCCATAGCTAATTTTGGAATGGATTATACACATGTTTTCTACAGTATGTTATCTGTTCTATATGCATTCCATTCTATAATAGTCAAGGTTGTAATGTACAGTATTCTTGGCTTGTCCCAGGAATACTGGAGGTGAGGTGGGACCACACTGTAGATGTGATGCCAGTCCATGACAGGGCACCATCCACACTGTACACACATTCACATACTCATTCATTTATAAAGGCAAAACAAATACACTCAAGATTGAAAAAGGGATAATATTTATACTGATAATATTCCTTGATGTTCTGCTAGTTTAGAATTTTCTACAGTTTTTGTAAGGACAGATTTTTCTCTTGCAAGTTTCTGCATGAATCATACAGTATTTACATACAGAACGATGCTCGATTCATCATGGGTGTTTCATGTGTTATAAAGCTTCAGCACTTTGAGGGGGGGAAAACACTCTGTTAACATTCCCACGAGTATCCTGATAGAATTGCCTTGCAAAATGTTTATTCCTGCTGTACTAGTCTGTGACGCAAGATTAACATTTTTCATGAGCAGCGAGGCTTTTGCGGTTTGTTTTGTTTTTATTGTTTTCTGTTTCTTTGTTGTGGGCATTTGCCCAGGACACACGTGGAGCTATTGTTTAAAACTTTTTTAATGGTAAAATATTTACATGTCTACATCCTATGAGAGGAAGGGAAAGGTTAGATTGCTAATTGAAAAAACACAATGAGGTTTAAGTAGATCTCATTAAACAAGACAGAGAGGGGAGAGAAAAATGTAGTAGAAAACAAATTACCTGTTCATTTTTTTTTCTCCATCAAAAGATGTGAATTTAAAACATTTGAATTATTTACGGTCAACATACAGCATTTTTACATATGTAAACAAATATGGTATTCTTACATATGTAAACCAATATAGTCAACATATAGCATTCTTACATATGTAATATGAACTTGAACATGAAATAGATTGAAAAGTCCATCAATGTCAAAGTGATAAAGCATTCCTTTTGGCGTAAAAAGAATTGATGCCTCCATCTATAATAATGTCATGTGAAAAAAAAAAAATCATGTTCGATTATAATTCTGAACAATGCTGACATTCTCATTTAGCATTATGGAATGATTATTACGTTTCATTCTCAAGAACAATGTTTAGTTAAGAGCTACAGCTGAAAGCAACATGATATAGCTTGCTGTGGTTAAAGTGTTGCAGTTGAAGTTAGAATAGAGTTAGTCATACAATCCTGCCTCATTCAGCTCAGTTACAGGCTATTAAACATGAATCAAGGGTCTTGTGACGTTAGTGACATTTAAGACTTTAAAAAAACCTTCACTGGACCTTCTTATGACCAGTATAACTGTTATACTGTATTTCTGTAAAGCACTTTTTGAAGGACTGAATAGGGAGTAGTGTGTACAGGAAGATCCCAAAACAACGTTTTATCCAACTTCTGCTTCCGCTCCATTGCTCCATTGCAACTCCATACATGCTACTAATATTTATGTCTACATGCCATAACAGGATGGGAAGCGAGGCTGCTGACTGAGAGGAAATAGTGAGGTCAAGGTACACAAATCAATGACAAAAATAAAGAAAATGAAAGACAGAGAAAAAGAAAAATGACAAGCAGATTAGATAGTGACTAGATAAATAACCTTCATTGTCCTATCTACTAGAATGTAGAGCACGGCTGTGGGGACTTATTCAGACTTAAGCTTTAGTGAGATCAAGCAGTAATATTGGGTCAGGAGGCCTGGGGTGTTTTCACTCCGGCCTTTGCAAAGCACGTGTTTATAAAAGTTGCTTTGTGCACGTTGTCATGCTGAAACAGGTTTGGGGCCCATTAGTTCTAGGGAAGGGAAATGGAAATCTTAATGCCAAAGCATACAATACATAAAAGACAACTGTGTGCTTCTGAATTTGTTGCAACAGTTTGGGGAAGAACCACATGTGGATGTGACAGTCAGGTGCTCACATACTGTATGTTTGCCCATATAGTCAAAAAGATAGACAGACAGACAAATGGTTAGATAGATAGATAGATAGATAGACAAATGGATAGATAGACAAATGGATAGATAGATAGATACAGTGGAACCTTGAATTACAAGCATAATTCGTTCCGAAAGCGGACTCTTATTTCAAAACACTCGTAAACCAATTTTCCCATAAGAACTAATGGAAACTCAAATTATTCGTTCCGCAGCCCCAAAAAATATATACATAAAAATAATTAACACAAAATATAAGGTAAAAATAAAACAAATTAACCTGCACTTTACCTAAAAAAGTACAAATAAATCCCAGAAGTGTTTCCGTTTGTCCGGGCAGGCGCTGTGTATGTGTGTATGTGTGTGTGTGAATCTAAAGTAAGCTCCCCTCTCCCCCTTCTCGTCTTACATATTTACCCTGACTCCACTCTTTTCACACACGCGTGCACACAACAGAAACACTTTTATCGGAAAAAATAAACAAGAAATCTCTTTAATGACACTCGATTGAACGACACACTAAAGGAATCACTTCTGTAAAGTAAAAATAAAACAAATTAACCTGCACTTTATCTTTGAAGATGATTACCCACAATTCCGCAGCGCAAGAGAGAGAAAAACTCTCTCTGTTGGCTCTGTTGTGATCACGTGACGCTCGGCATCAAAACAAGAAGCGCATGCGTGATACATGATACTCGGTACTCGTAAACCAAGACTTGCTCGTTCTATAAGTCAACATTTATTAAAAATCTTTGCTTGTCTTGCGGAACACTCGCAAACCGCGTTACTCGCAATCCGAGGTTTCACTGTACTGTAGATAGATAGATAGATACAGTAGATAGATAGATAGAAACATGTCACCTGAGGAAGAAATTACTTGAGTAAATACTTTGTTGGCTTAGCATTGTCACCTTGCACCTCCAGGGTCTAGGCCCAATTCCCGTCTCGGGGCCTGTGGCGTGGAGTTTGCATGCTCTCCCCCGTGCTTGGTGGGTTTCCTGCTGTGTTTGGGGCCCAGCAGGCGAAGAGTTCAAGGTTGTTGATCTGGCCTTCAAATTCTCCAGATAACCAATTTGATTGAGCATTCATGGAATGTGCTGGACAAACAAGTCTGACCCATGGAGGCCCCACTTTATAGCTTGCAGCACTTAAAGGATCTGCTGCTAATGTCCTGGTGCCAGATACCAGAGCACACCTTCAAGAGTCTTGTGGAGTTGTGCCTTTTGGTGGCACACAGGGATCCTAACAAATAAATTAATATTATGAAGGTTTTAATGTTATGGATGATTGGTGTATATTTTGCATATCTTATCTTTGGCTAGAGCTACTGGTTCATACAGAATGAGATATGTCATTTGCTCCATGTAAAAGTGGAATATTTTTCCTTAATGTTTGCCATTAACACTAGTATGTAAGGTTATGTTCACTTCAAGTTGGTTAAATTTAATTGGTTAGAATTTGCTGTTCGGTTAGTTAAGGTAGTTGGTTTGTTATATTTTATATATTTGTTTGTTTTATTGGCTTGTTAAATTAGCTAGTTAGTTCAGTTTAGGGTGTTAAGTTAAGACAAGTGAGTTTATTGTCATTTCCCTATATAAGTAGTTTTTGTCATGCTCTGAGGATTGTGCTGTCTTTGTGTTAGTAAATTGCTAAATTGTAGTGTGTGTTTAGATTTTCTGCTGTGATTCCAAAATACATGCCATGGTAGGTCGATGATGTTGCTTCAGAAATTGCCACAGTATGCGATACCTTTGTTTAGGGACAAAACACGAACCTTTGACCTGTGTTTTTTAAATCCACTTCAGTCACACCACTGCCTATGACTCAATAAAATAAGCACATTGCTGAATGTTTTTAAAAGTTTATATATACAGTATATATTGTGTGTACATAAATTTTTTTATATCTGTCAAATTAGGTCTCAATGTTAAGTCGATGGCGCGGTAAATTGGTAAATTGCATGAGATAATTTACTCTGTCCAGGTGTATAAGTGAAGTGCATCTGGTCTGTAATCTAATTTTGGACTGCTGAGTTATATGGAGCAATGTTATTTATCATTGTCACTGTGATCCAATTGCTTCCAATCCCTTTTCCCCCGTTTCTTGTTCCTCTTCTCCATCTCCTCCCTTTGCCATTACATTTTATTATTTAATCAACTCTTTAGCCAAAATTAAACTTAAGGTCTGCATATAGACAAGATGTCATCTCTATCCTAACATGCAACAAGGCGTGACATATCTCCACCTTCTCTATACAAGCTATATAGAGGAATGACAACAAAAACCCAGTTGACTTGAGTTGACTTAAGGCATATTAGCTAAATTCTAGGTTTGTCTGATAATATTCCCTTAAGGCTGCGTTTTGAAAGAACTAGCTAATTATGCAGGATTGGGCTCCTTTAAAAATGTATTTTTACTTTTGCATGATCAAATAATTAAATGTAGATAATTTTCAAATTGTAGGTACATTTTTGCTACTGTGCATAATTCTACTTTTAATTGTATCAGAATTTGAAACGGTAACCATATACTGTATTTACTCAATTACAGGTTCTCTGTAAACTTCCTTCCCCTGCAGACCACCCTTCTGTTACCAAGGATTTAAATCCCATTATTATTTACAGACTGTCACACAAAGACTAACCCTAACCGCATCTTTGTTGACAGGATCTGCCACAAATCTGCCATCATCCTGTAAAACACTGCTAAAACTGTAACTTAGATTTTCCTGTTGATTGTTAAATGTTCTAAAGGATTTGAGTAATTTAAAAGTTGCTCCTTAATGACAGGTTGTGTGTTCTTTGCAAAAAAAAAAAAAAACAATCTATGTAGAAGCAATTGTGTTAGAAAAATTCCTTGAACTTTGAACAGTCTAGAAATGATCCTGGCTTTGTGTATTTTATCAATGAGTCACATGATAATGAGGAAAGAACAGACACTGTGACTCACAGCACTGTATAACAGAACACTGAGATACAAAGTGGCATCGCTCCTGTCTGTAATGTGAAGGGACAAAAACTCAAACAACCCTTCATCTTTCATGCAGATCATGCAATGTCTGTTTAATCATGGTTGCAACAATCTTGCTGTGTAGATTATAATTTAATGGAAAGCCTTTTCTGAAATGCATGCCAACAGCCTGTGAGCCTGCCGGCCGTATTCAGTTCATAACTAAACGCACAAGTGCTATTAATGTCCAATTAACCTGGTTCATGAACCTGAATGATGGTAGAATGATTGGCATGTATAATAATGTTCTTAATTACAGAGGACACTGCTTCATTATAGGATTGTTTTTTTTTTGTTGAGAGAATTTAGTTGCTGTGATTGTTAGAATGTAGTTAAGTTAAGTTTGTAGGTCCCACAAAATATAGTGTAAAATATACCCAAGTGTACCACACAATTCCACCAGGACTGGAGGTGAGAATCAAACTCCCAACCCTGGAGGCTAACAACTAAGCCACCATGCTACCTGAATAAGGCATGATTATAATAATTTAATTCCTTGTTAGAAATATATTTTTAAAAATCTGGGGATGGTTGTCTGGCAAATGTCACGACAGTGCCATGGAGGGACTGGAATATGTTTACAAGCCACATCAAATCAAAAGGCTTTATTACATGCACCTGGTTTGTCACTGATAAGTTGGTTTATTTAAGTTCTGGGGTTTCCATTATATGCTGAGTCGCTTTTGATGTTTTTACATTAGTGAAATTGGACAAAAATTCTCAAAAATACAAAAATAGTCAAATTCAATTTACAGTCTAAAGAACATACATCTCTCTCCATCTAGGAACCTCTGTAGTTCAACCAAGGGCCGTGGGCCAATGGTGACCATTGTATTAAGGAACATACTATCTATACATATAACTGTAAAGTAAAGTTGACGTATCTGTACATTGGAGATATTTGCAAAAAGTCATTTGGGGGGACGTAAATCAGTAATAGAACTGATTTGTGCACGCATTACAAAAAATAAAAAAAGATAAAATGTTTATGGGGTTTTCACAGGTGTATTTGGCTTTAGGTAACATATAAGCCCATGTGAAGAGAAGATATGCTTCTTTGAAATTTTAATTCGCCCTTACTGTATATTATAAAAAATCAACCTTGAAAAAAAATCATTAGTTCATTTCAAAATTCAACAGATGGCGCTGTACATTTTTTAATACAAGCTTATGAGTGTGCAATTGAAATGTACTTAATAAACATGATCGCACACCTTCATTCAATTCACGGTAACACATAAAAATTTTAGTTAATTCCCAAATTCAACAAATGCCATTGTACATTTTTTAACACACGTTTATGAGTGTGCAATTTAATTTAATGCGAACAAAGTCGCATGCACATCTAATATTTAATATATATCTAAATCAAATTTTAGATTTCTGTTCAATGCAATTCTACTTAAGACTCTCCCATCATCAATAAAGATGCTCAATATCACAGATTTGCTTGAATTAAAATTATTTTTAATCTTGAATAGAATTAAACATCATGGTATAAACCCTTCTCCAGCACATCCCAACGATTCTTAATGGGTTTAAGGCCTTTCACAATCTTTGCATTGTCATCTTGGAATATCCCTTGTTCACACTGTTCTCTTCACATTGTGCATGTCGAATTGCTCTTACTTTTACTATTAAACATTTAACATAATTACCAATATGTTAAATTAGAAAAAAGCCAAAGAGAATCATTTTCACAAGCAGTCTCAGACCCCATTGTGTATGCATGGAGAGCACGTTATTGATTTAAATGAAGAAATCAGTCAAATAAATGAATGTAAACAAGTCATGTGATGCTGATGACTGATTATGACACACTTCAACTGCTGTAGCTTTTCCTCCAGACATGCCTGATTCACCCTGATGTTTCTGAACCTGTGACTCACATGAATAATATTCATATTATTATGACTTAATATTTCTCACTCACAACTACCCATCATGATGCACATTACAGAACACATTACATATTACATAACACATTTGCACATTTTGCACACCATTGAACTTTGAACTGTGACTTTGCACATTATTCTGCTCATGACTGGACATGGTTTCTATATTCCACTTTAATTCAATTGTATTTTATTTTATTATTTGTACATAATGTAAATAAAAAAATATTTACAGCTAAAAGTTTTTTTTATATTTTTCTATATTGCTAATTTGTAAAAAAAAAATGTCTTATTTCATACTTTATATTTTTATTGAAAACTCTTATTTTTTCAGGTCATTGGTGGACGTATAAGCATTTCACTTCATATCATACTGTGTATGACTGTGTATGTGACAAATAAAATTTAAATTTGAGTTTACACTTTCAATGTTTTTTTGCCTAAGACATCTTTTTTCCTCTGAGAATCCCACCTGGATATGGTAGAGATGTTTCTAAAAACTTCTACTATAAGCATAAGAATTAGAATTTAGTTCCCATATGAGTTCTGGTTCCTTTGAGGTTAACTACTGTACATTATGTCTAATTCCTTACCTCTTGTTTGCTTAATAGAAATCAAAATCACAATCAGCTGGATTGCTATAAATCTGCTTTATGACATTGCCTCTACAATTAAATTTAAACATAATTAGCCTATAACCCACAAAAAGATGTCTATTCCTACTTTAGGATTCCATCTGCTATGCTGTGGATCTGCAAACAGAACAGGTCTGGTAATGAATCCCCTCTCTGTTTTCTTAATCTTTCATCTGTTAATGAAATGTGATTAGAGAAATTCAAGTGTGCATGCCAGGCTCCTGCTGATTTCCAAGGAAGCTGAGAAAGTGTTGACTTGGGTTGCTTCTCCTGCCATAATCCTTCCATTAAAGAGTTACAGTACCACACTAACTAACCCCAGAACAGCATGACAGAAAACTTTTAACCCAATCAAACACACATGTTGAATATAGAGGCCAAACTGAGCTGTCTCTATGGATTGTTTACTGTATGTGTGTTGAAGTGCCTTGCAAGAACTTTTTTATTTAGCTCTGTATAAATTGTCAAAATAGTTCTTTTCTGAATTGTTTTCTCCTTAAAATACATTTTACAAGGATCCATAAATGGTGTTACTGGTGAGGTGGCTTGAAACTAACTGCAGTCGTTCCCATGAACATTTACCAAGTGGAACGAGTGATTCTTGAAAATTGACAGATAACTTGTCACCAGAGTGACAAGTTATCTGAGATGAATCTGTCTGTGGGAACGGTACATACGATCATTTACCATGCAAGCCTATACAGTCCTGACCTCGTGTTTGGGCCATTTAAAGAGTTCCTGGGAGGTCAGTGTTTGAGACGTGATGCAGGTAGTCTGATCATGGCTCCAACGTCTTGAGAAACTTTTTTACCTTTTTTGTATCCAAGCCCCAAAAAGTCCCGGTTTGACTTGAATTCCCCTAGTACTATATTAGTGCGATATAAACAGTAGATCAATTATTTGTCGGCAAATGATTTGCAGCATTTTTTTTTAGCGTTTTTTTTTTTTTTTTTTTTTCAAGCTGATGCATTACAAAAAAAAAGTTTT
>JAOVVB010233146.1:0-10231 GCA_028570985.1 Heterobranchus longifilis
GCGCGTGTGTGCGTGTGCATTTTAGGTGTGAGTGCACTCCAGGTTATGTAGGTGAGCACTGTGAGCTGGACTATGACGATTGTGAAGAGAACAAGTGTCAGAACGGAGGTCAGTGCATTGACGCAGTCAACGGATACACCTGCGTCTGTCCAGAGGGATACAGGTATAGTACACATGCCAGCAGACACACACACACACACGCACGCACACACACACACACACACACACACACACACACACACACACACACACACTCTGATCAAAGTACTATTCTCTTGACCAGCAGTATCTGTAATAGTATTGTGCAATGCATGTGCATTTATTTGCAGTGTGTGGTGTAGAAGGGGCTCCCCCTTGTGTTCACTATCAGTTATTGCTATCAATCTATCTACCTGTCTGTCTGTCTGTCTGTCTGTCTGTCTGTCTGTCTGTCTGTCTGTCTCAAAGTTACATTATCATTGTGTGGTAATGCATTAAATGCAGTAAATAAAGAAATAATAAGAGGCATATATATTAAAAAAGAAAAAAAAGAAGTAAAATTAGAAAAAAAGAAAACTATGCAAGGGCATACAGAGACAAGAAAATGTGAGAAGTGTGGTTAATAGCCACAGAGTCAGCAAGTCTATGTGAGTGTACACCAGATGATGACATGATTATGATATAATCACGCTCACACAAGTTTCAAGTCGGTGTGTGTGTGTGTGTGTGTGTGTGTGTGTTGCAGTGGGTTATTCTGCGAGTTCTCTCCCCCGATGGTCCTTCCTCGCACCAGCCCCTGTGACAACCACGAGTGCCTCAATGGAGCGCAGTGCGTTGTCATGGGAGCGGACCCCCGCTGCCAGTGTCTCCAAGGCTACGAGGGCGAGCGCTGTGAGACGCTCGTCAGTGTCAACTTTGTCAACCGCCAGTCCTACCTGCAACTTCCTTCCAGTCTCGTCTCACCGGAGACCAACATCAGCCTCCAGGTGCGAGCTTTATACCGAGTCTCTTAGTTCAGATCAGCGGTTCCCAACCTTTTTCCTTAAAGGACCCCTTTTCTATCACTGAGTAAACTCACGACCCCTGACCTACGTCACCTGTTTTATCGATATTTCATATTATATTCAATGCATAACAATAACAGTACAGAACAACTGATAAACTGAACAACTAACCCAAATAAAGGCAATAACTGCAGGAAGTGTGTGTAAAACGAGACATTTGGATGAATTTTGAGCAGATTATTTCCTGTGAATATTACTTTTAACACAATTCTCTGCCTGTATTATGTATTCTTTTTGAATTTCTAACAATCATACATACTTAATAGGCTTCTTTTTTGACAAATGCAGTGTTTTCTTCTTTTTTAATGCAGCACAAGGCTGTTTAGCAGAGAGAGAAGAGGCTCTGTGAATCTAGTTTGTTCAGGTCTTCACCGTGTCCTTATTCTCTGAGGGTTTTTTTTAAAGTTTATATCCTAAATAATAATCCGAACATTTTCTGTGCCAACTGTGTATTTGTTTTTAAAGTTGTTTTACACCCCTTAAAATCAAGAGGGACTCATGACACCCCATGAAGCTTTGGTGACCCCTAGTAGGGGTCAGGACCCCCAGGTTGGGAACCAGTGCTTTAGGAAAACATTAACTTTTTTTCTCTACATCTGGTCCAACTGATATCGTCACACTCTCTCAAAAAGATTATGTACTGTTAAATCCAAACATTTTGTCATTTATATCTCAGATTGATTCGACACTTGCAGGACTTTGAGATGTTATAGTCAATCATCTAAAAACAGAAAACTGGCAAAGCAGGCTTTCCTTTAGTCCAGTCATATTCTGCTCTGGCAGCTCTCTGCGTGTAGTCGCTCTCGTATATAAACAGCTCTCATCCTCAGTTCTTTTGTGCTCATGTCTTTGCCTGAGGTGAGGGAGTGTGGGGGGATGAGAAAGAGGACTCAAATCAGTCGGAACAAGGAAGCGGTCTTCTTGTAGATTAGCTTATTTTAACTGCGGTCAGGCTTTTACACAGACAGAGGATGGCTTTAGTGTGTGTGTGTGTGTGTGTGTGTGTGGGTGTGAGTGAGAGGAGAGTGGGGGTCATATAACCCCTCCTGCCATTTTAGCAGACCAGAGCTCAGTGAATGTGGAGGTTGGGGAGGGGGCTGTAAATTTTCTCTGAGTCAGGGCAAAGCTGATTGATCTCTGAGTGTAAAATCAATAAGAAGACACTGTCATTTTTGTAAAGGATGAGTTGGAAAGAGAAAATAAATTAAGACTCCCCAGATCGGCCTGGATGTGCACACACTGACGCTTTGGTTTCATTAATTCAGTGCAGTCAGGTATTTTGGTAACGCTGTGTCCACAGCTTCAATCTCACAGGTGCCTCGCTGTGGCAGGCTACGCTGGCAGCAGCAGGCCCTTTATTACACTATGTATATTTCATGCAGAGAAATCAGACACTTGCCCTTGCACCCGCTCCACGTCTTGATTCCTGATTAATCTATTTTGTTATTTTCAGAAGTACATCACGCCAGGGGTTGATTAAATCAGGAATTGAAAGCCATTGTCTTTCGTGCATGTCCCTTATCAGAACTAATGTACCGGCTGTGGTCATTTGTCTTGAGTTGTTATAAGAAATAAAGACTGGTGCACTTTTCTCTTCCGCAAGATATTGCAGGAAGATTAATTTACTACTTCTCATCTCTTAGCTCCTCAGTTTACTGTCTGCGATGTCTCCCGTGATATTTTTCATGCTTAGATATGCTGTTTTCACTTATTCATTCCTGTTTCACCTTGATCTTCTCATCTATTATATTACACTTCTTCCGAGCACTGAGAGAATATAGTCCTCATGGCCTTATTGGATTGATGGTTACAGAAACCATTGCATAATATCAACTTTCAGCGGGCCATTTGTCACCATGTGCCCTCCTATGTTTCATTTGATCAGCGCTCATGATCCGCTTCATGCTCGCATCTCCGGCTAGTGTCTTTGTTTATACCCTTGCGCTTTGTGCCATGTAGGACATCATTGTCTGAGGCGGTGTATGTGTGAGCTGTGTGTGTGTGTGTGCGTGTGTGCATGTGCGTGTGCCTACCCAGTGGCTTTTATCAGCTGGTCTCTAATGTGTCAGTTGTTGCGGAGGATCCACTCATCACCCCGCTGTCTCTGCTGTTCAGCGGGGCCATTAAGGACACATCAAGCTATCAGGAGGCAGCTCTTTGGGACTGGCAGGCATAAAATACACCCTTTGGCCTCACTCTGAATAATCTTCAGGTCAGAGGGGCTCTGCGTATAGCCGGGGGCTTTAGAACAAGCGCTGTGGGACAGAAACCTGACAGATTGAAGACTTAAACAGCCACACATCATATGTGTGGGTCAACTTTTCAGTTTTACGGACCTTGGGGGATTTTTAAAGGCGTGACCTTGTGGACGGACAATATGTAGTGTTTGCTCTGAGTTTCATATCTCGCTTGGCAGGCTGGTCTGATTCCCTGTTCGTAGCAATGACTGCGGAGAGTAATGCACTGTAATTCATACATAAGGCACGTAATTGTGAGACATGAGGCCGAGGTTTAAAAGACACAAAGACACGCTCTGGGTGGGTGGCTCGATCACACACAGGACTTTCACCCAGGAGACCGAAGATCACGCAACCGGCACATGTATTTAAAACAGAACACAGAAGTAGGGATTTTAATGCCAATCCCTGTGTTTTTTTACTAACCATACCAAGTCATTTTGTTGCCTAAACCGACCGAATTAGTCCGATTTCACAACGTTAATTGCGACGTTGATGACGTGTGTATGACGCGACCGGCACATGTATTTAAAAAACCGAACACCAAACAGGTATTCAGCCTTTGCTCTTGGCTACACTTGAGAGGAGCAAGTCATGCGTCCACACTACTCCAGTGTTTCTGAGCCCCTAAAACTGTGACATTTGGAAAAACTGCTGAGCCTGTTTTAAATTGAAAACCGCGCTTGCGTTGTAGTGTGTACGGGCAGAAACGGAGACCTTTTGGAAACGAGGACGCAGACACACATCAGTCAATCTTATCAGTTAGATAGGTCTACATAGCTTTTGTGATTTCATCTTTCTTGTGTGGGTACTCCTTTCCCATTGCCACGGCTTTGCCCGCCGATAGATAATGTCGCTCTAATATGTCACTGTATTTACTTTGCAACAGCTCCCAATCTGTGTTTTCCGCTGCCTTTACAGTCTCTTACTTTTAGTTACAGTTCCACATCGTCGTCGGTCCAAGCAAAGAAATCTCTGGTCTTACTTTTTGCAATTGCTGTTCTTCCTTCATAGTATTTTCTGTTGTTATTATTAGTTTTTATAATACATACATCTGCTTCCAGCACACCTATGCCCTCATGTGAGATTATTTCTGATATGGTGCTGAGACGCTTTTGTGGACGGAGATTGTTTTTGTTTTAAAACACTGTTTTAAAAATGACAATGTAGTAATGTGGATGTAGCCTGAGTTTCATATCTCTCTTGGTTACACTTGAGAGGAGAGAGACTAACTAGACCAGATTTATCTGGATGTATGAAACAAAGCAAATCAGAAATACCCAAGAGGTCCACAGACATCTGTGTTTTGCAAAACCAAAAGAGTAATTCTAAGTGGTGAAAGGAGATAATTTGTATGTGAAATACTCATTTAATTCACATTCACTAAGCAGGTTATCAAATTAAATCAGGGCTCTGTTAGGCCTGCCACTTGGGCTTTTGGGCCTGGCTTCATGTGTAAAATTGGCCAACAAGAGATTTGGGGGAGCGCTTTGCACGCCCCTGTCACGTCATCCCTTGGCTCCCCTCAGGAGGCCGATCCCAGGGTCAGTGCTCGTGGAGAGATGCCTCTATGGACTGCCACAGGGAGACAGGGCCACAACACCACCTCCAGCTGGGCAACTTATTACAGCCCCGGTCTTTCTCACCCCCTCCTCACCTGCCCCGTCCATTCACAACATCATCAAGCCATCACATATTCATGAAGCTGTGGGCTGGTGGAGTGTGTGTTTGTGAGGGATGGGTGGTGGTGGTGGCGGCGGCGGGGCTTACCAGTGCGGTGACACTGTGCGGCGGTTGTGGCGATGGTGCAGTGGTTGGGAGAGTGCAGTTGGGAGAGACCGTAGGGGGGTGAGTCTGCAGGTGGCTGTCACATCCGTAATTGCCTCATACTTCCCTCTGCAGCGTAAAATTGTTTTCATTATGTGTCATGCACACAGTGCCAGGCAAGGGCCCCTTGAGAGCATTCCCAAGAGCCAGAGGGAGGAGGCACTCCACTTAAACAGCCGCTTAGCTTCAAATAAGAAAGGAGAAAAGGAGCGGAGAGAGAGAGAGAGAGAGAGGAGGTGGTGGAGGAGGAGGACAGGAGAGAGGGAAGGGGTGTGGAAAAAACAGAGGAAGCCCATCATTAACTGTGTTCGAACAACAGCAGACAAGTGTGAGCTCATGCACAAAAACCAGGCAGAGCTTATCCCAAACATCTCAGTTACCGGGGGGGAGTTGTGTGGCTTCAACTGCACTGTGAGCTCCTGGAGGGCTTCCGTGGTCAGAAGGGGGGGGGGGGGGGGACAAACAAGGAGCGGGAAAAGAAAAGGAGAAAAAGTTTCCACCTGACTGGAGTTCCCATGGTTTGCCATGCAGGAGGGTAAGCAGGTTTCAGCAATAAACTCAGGCATTGTCAGGCAATAATGCTCAGTCAGGTCCCTCCATTGGGATTCAAGGGTGTCTTTTTCTCTGCTCCCCGCGCTGCACTAATCACAGGCCTACTTTGTTTAATTGCAGCAAAAGGGAGAAAATGTGTTCAAGAAGTCATCCTAATCCCTCCCCTTTACCCCCTGCTCCCTCACAACAGCCCCCAGCTTTGCTTCTCCATACTCCGTCCCTCTCTTCTGCTCCCCACCCCCTTTTCCTTTTTTAATGAATTGTGGAACTTTACAGAGACAACAAACAGCACAACCCGTGATAAATAAAGGATAGGCCAGAGGGGGAGTGGGATAGGTAGGGCCTGAGGTGTTGGCTGGTTATCTATGAAAAAGAGAAAAAAAAAAACACTTCCGCTGGATTTAAGCGCTTGCAACAAGTGCCATTACAGTAGTTTTTGGATGCTGTTGATGCACAGGGGGTAGGGGGGGGGGTTAGGAGGATCAGATGGAAAATAAATCCAGCTAGCTGCTGGTAGCCCGCTGGGCATGCGGTCTCGGAATAATCATCTCTGTAAAAGCATGTCAAAGCTCCCTCAATGGACACAAATTCGCTCCTTCTATTTTTCAATCGCAGATTTAGAAACTTAAGGTGCTGTGCATTGTACTTGATGACTCTGGGGTCACAGGCGCCAGGGGGGCAAGGGAGGGGATTTATCAATCAGGGCTCCTCGTCTTTCTAAAGCTGAATAAAAAGCGACCCATGAAGAGACAAACCAGTCCCCTTTTAACCAAAGGCTTTTCTTATTCATTAGATCCGGATTCTGGCTTCTCCCTCTACCTCCTTTTCTAGAGAACGAGGCATCTCAAGCATAGAAAACCACTCAGTGGAAGGAGACAAAATTCACAAAGATCCCTGAACTATGGTTTAGGATAACGTCATATGGCAGTCCTCTATGACTGACTGAGTGAAAATAATAATAACACTAACAATTATTATTATTAGATCAGTGAATATGTGAATTTCCACAAATGTTGATAAGCAATAATGTAAAAAATGTAAGAAAAATATTGACACTATAGGATTCACAAAAACATATTTGTATTTAAAATAGCCTGTCATCATTATTATTTCAATCACTTGAAATGATCACTATAATCACTAAATAATCAAGTCAATCACTTTCCTTGTGTATAGATTTTGACTGACATAAGGAATATTCAAATGTTATTAATCTGTTTAGCAAATGTAGAGAAAATACCAATAACAATATCAATATAGAAGACTTTTCCACCAACACCTGAACAACTGCACCACCATACAATCTTCTCCATCATAATTTAGTCAGCAAAAAATACAAATTAAATATATGTTGAGCAATTAAATACAATCTACACAGCACACATGCAGTAAGCATTTAGTCATTGCTTCTTCTTTTTTCCCCAATTTGTAATTTTTATTTTCAAAAAGGCAGAAACATGCACATGACATAGATTAGTAGTAGCATACTAGAAATTACTAACAAAGGTTAGTATGTAATGCAAGACAATACAATAAAAAGGGATTATAAAAATAAAATGGAAAATAAATGATAAGTACTAGTACAATTGAGGTGTTACAGAGTTATGACAAGTCTAGTCACAGTTGATTGGGGATTCAATAGGAAAGAGTGGAAAGTCATCTCTTCTTCTGATGTTTTGTTATGATTTCAACAGTTATACCAACTTTGTCATGTTTTAGGGAAATCAAATCCAAGTCCAAAACTGGCGCAAATGAATTCACAAATCTTCTCCATAATTCTAAAAAAGATGATTTTGTAAGTGTTATTTCCTAGTTTCTACAACCAAACAGTCACTTTTACACAGACATAAAACAGCAATAAACAGCACACTGATAAAAGAAATCATTTTGAATGTGAACCACAGTAAGAATTCAATAAATTATCTTTTTAAAGGAATGTTATAGAAACCGTTTTGGCCTAAGTGGATGAGGGTTTAGATGAGAAAATCCACCCTAAGTAAACGACTTCCCATGTGACCTGGGGCAAGTCACTTAACCTCTGTCTTCATGCCCACCACCCAAGTTTAAACAAGAGGATTGCTCAGTTCCATCCCCATACACTCCTCAAGTCCCCTTACACCAAATCATTTTGCTCAGGGTGAAAAGCCCTCAACACAGAGTAAACAAATATAGCATTTTTATTACAATGTCCAACCTTTGACAACACTTAGAGGGCACATCTAAAGCTAACGTAAATGCTGAAATTGCTGCGTTTGTGTGTAATGATTGCTGTTTCTAATCCATCTTAAGCACTTAAAAATTATGCAAAATGTGCTCCTGTTCTGCTTTAATCTTTTGAACCAGCGTTTTGAAGTTAATGTGTCTTTTCCTCTCACAAGAAGAGAATCCAGTGCTGTGGTGCGTCGTATGATATTCACATTATCTCAGTTTTGTGATTCTTCCTCTGGTTTGTCCCTTAACTTTGTGTGAATCTACAAGAGACTGTTGCAAGCCAATGAGGGCCACCGATGCCTGTGAATGTAGCATTATGGCCCAATCTCTTTCTCACTCCCTGAAAGACTGTTTAAATGGTTTGGTTTATTATTGCCCAAGGAAGGCTAAAGGCTTCTGTCAGCATTTGGGAGAGGGAATCACTGCCTCTTAACTGGACAGCTGTTCCGGCCTTACCCCACTTTTCATATGGATATGTATGTTAATGACAGGCAATGGACTGGAGATGAAGAGGCCTGAGCGCTAGGCCCTCTCTTCAGCGCACTTCTAAAGCTTCCACAAAAGGAGCAGTAAAAGAGGCTGCAATGGTGAAGCTCCCACTTTTGTGCCCTGAATTAGTTCTGCAAGCAATGAAAGTGATCTTTTCTGGACGACAGGGGAAGTCTGCCGATGGCTGGACCAGCTCATTAGCACAAAAGTCTGTTGGGACATATAATTGACTGATGCAGATCCCCCGCCTGTCACAACACAGCACAGGCTGTGGGACCAGAGCACATACAGAAAAAACACCTTTCGTCTTCAAAAAAAAAAATCCCCTCACCTAACAGTTTACATTAGAGCAGCCCTCCTCCCCCCCCTCTGTCTTTAGGTGCTGTTGTGTTTACTTCCTTCATGCAAATGTTGCATCCCGCAGCCTGCTGACAGCTATGGAGCACCGCTTCCTGTTGCTGTCAACACTGTTGATATCACATCTATTGACTTTACTCAGTGGGAAGAGACAAACAGATATCACAATCTGTGTTTGGGTGTGGAGAGTGCTCTAAAGCAAGGGTGTAGGTTTCGTTTCAACGCTGTGGGGGGGTGCATATGAAAATGGGGGAGGACATTTTGAGCATCAAACACTTAAGTTCCTGCATTCTGGTGTTTGTGCCTTTTCTGCATCAATTTATGATGGAAAGTCTCTATACTTTCATGTTTTTATTCAGGGGGTTCTTCCTCCCCAAAAAAAATCTACGCTTATGAACTTAAGTCCTCTAGAAAATTGACAGGAGCATTTTGCTATTTCATTATTATTTCATTCAATATTACTACTAATATTACTGCTTTTATTTGATACTACAGACCAAGTTTTGCATCAAATTGTGTGAATGTGTGGATTTTGTCATGTTTTGTGTGGCTATGCTGTAGTTTTTTTTTGATGAAATAACTAACACGTGCTTCTACTGGAATATCAAAATTGCTTTCCTGATATGCAGCAGGCATCTCTCTCTCTCTCTCTTTTTGTTTCATTTATAGACTGAGACCGGAGTAACAAACATGCTCAGCACACCAGAAGCCCCTAATGGCTGCATCATGGTTAAATTGACTGGAAAATGCCGTTTTAATTTCCATGTTAATTGAAATGGACTAATTGTTAATATATTCTGAGAGCAAAGTACCAAAACGGAATAATTTTCCCAAAATTTAATCCATTTAGAAATGGCTTTGGAACTGATCGTGGTTTCAGGATGTTTGTCTGGCCATGCATTAAAAATGAATCGCAGATAACGAAATAATTCAAGTCTCATAAAGTTATTTTAACTTTTTTTGCGCTATAATAGAATTTGTCTCTAGTTAAATTCAGAGACTTGGACAGTGTAAAGGAGTCCACTTGAAAACAATTGCCATTGTTTTTCCATTTTTAAGCAAAAGAATTTTGTCAAGCAGCTAAATAGGGTATTCTTCATGGTCTCCCTTCTTCACGGGCAACTATAGAAATTAGCCCTACGTTTCTCGGCTCTCACACATGGATACACACGCTTGCATGGACACAAGAAAAATTTCTTTTCTTCTGTCAGCATTCCTGGCCAACAATGGCTAGATTAGTGGACGTGAGGGCCCCCTCGGGGGCACGTATTGTGGCACAGAATACCCTCGGCAGGAACAGCTGGTAGGGGTTAATGGCTACTGAACCTCTCAGCCGGAGCCCTTTCTCTATTGTGTGTTCCGCTCATGGGAAGGAAGGGGGCCACTGACAGCTTCTGGGGTGTGAGGAACCCAAAGAACAGCACCCGGGCCACCCCCAAATGGGGAGCAGGGCAGAGGGTGGGGGAAGGAGTAGGGGGGAGGGGGACCTTGATGCTGAGGGTGGTAGGATGGTGG
>JAOVVB010233147.1:0-23948 GCA_028570985.1 Heterobranchus longifilis
AGACGATAACTAAATAAAAACTAATTCAGATGACTAAAATATGACTAAAACTAAATGGAATTTTAGTCAAAAGACTAAAACAAAATCAAAATTTGCTGTCAAAATGAACACTGCCGCGAAAAGAGCTGCAAAGGGAAATTGCGCAGCGTAACGTTACGTCCACTAAAAGTGTTTGTTTTTGCCACTGGCAGGCTCAGTTTTTCCCTCAAATTCACAAACTTTCAAGGATTTCAAGGACCTGTGATAACCATGCAAATAGTTGGATTAATTGTAGAAATGATGAAAAAGCGCTGTGTCTGTACCCAGGACATTGAGGTTGAAGTGCCGGCTGCGATCCCCTGCACTGTTGGATGCCAGGCAGCTGTACCTGCCGGTGTCTGCAACGTGGGCCCCGGAGATCTGGAGGAAACGACCGTGAGACAAAACTTGGTGGAGTCTGTCAGGAACCAGCAGCTGTCCATCCTTCAGCCATTTAATCTCTGGTACAGGGTTACCTGGGAAACCATGAGGTGAGGTTAGAGATGCTGCAGAAAACAGTTATGTACAGAGGCAGAGTCAGGTGGAATTCACTGCCGGTGCTTCGTGTTCAAGAGAATATTAAATATCGATTAAATGTTTTGTTAAACCAGGATCTCCAAACATTTCAGGAATAATTATATTGTGTGTGTGTGTGTGTAAACTATGAAAAGTGGTGTAAGAAATAAAAAATAAATGTGGGTGAAAGTAGAAATCCCCCTCGGCAGAGAATGAGAAATGTATTTTTAATATCCATTTTTTCTTGGATCTAAATGTGTGAAAATGCAGGATGGATAAATATACTATTACTACTATTTATTTGTAATTGGGAGTGATTTATAATTTTGTGTTTGGCTTAATGCTTGATGAACATTTTGTTTCTCTTCTGTACTTGATTGTTAATCAATGAGATGAGCAGTTCTGTTTGTTGTTTTTTATGTGTATATGTGTGTATAAGTGTGTATAAGTGTGTATGACCCAGGAAGAATAGCCAAATGTTTATGCTAGTCCTAATGAGGAAGAAAGAGATGAAAGTATATTTAATGTAATTGACATTAGGGACTGATCAAGAGAGTCTTCATCAGCAGAACATGTGATTTAGAGGTGTATTTATTATGCCGATTACCTGACGCCTCACAGGTGAGAGTAATGTTGTGTTTCTCCTTGACTTTCGTATCCACCACAGTTCCCTCGTCCACAATGCTCGGTGGAACTGTCAAATTAGACTGAAAATCAGTTACGTGGTCCTCACTGTCTCCCCAATCATTAAAGAGCTTTCACAGTAAGATACAATGCAGCACATCTCTTCACACTGATGTTAAATTACCTATAAATGTAAACACATAGACTTTTAAATAGTATTTTAATCTGCACACTGAAGATGGAAGACATTTTCATTCAATATGATGCCATCGCACAAAATACTAAAATACAAGGTGTTATTATTAACTTTACCGAGGATGTCGAGGTCAAAGTTCTTCCTTTCCTCTCCAGCGCTGTTAGACACGATACAGGTATATCTCCCAGCATCCTCTACTGCGGCGTGCATCAGACGCAGGCTCCGGCCCCCTAGAGATTTAACGGGCCAATTATTGTCATTTATTTATTGTCATCGTGGAATGTTTTCAAAGGCTATGTCAGCATAAACCTGCCCTTCTTTTCCACAAAAGGAAAACAGCCAATGGACGTTGAAAACTGGGATCAATTAACAGAAATATTCTAGACTCCGAGGCTCACAGCTGTTAAAACATTTACAAACCAGTTTAATGAGATTCAAGACTAATCGCATCTGTCTTTAAAAACAACGTTGTCTTAACAGGGTTCATGAGAATCTTCTGAGAAAACAAGTGACAAACATTGACACAACGTGAACTCTTCAGTGAATTAACCTCCTTTACTTCATCTTACACACACCTCATACACACACCTCATACACACACCTCATACACACCCCGCAACATCGAAACAATGGGGACCAAATAAATGCAATTATCCTCAGCTCATGCACAAAATGTAGATAAATCAAAAACCAAATGGGTCAACTTGGCAGAGACTAGTACTTTTAGTTCTTCACAAGTGATTTAGATAGTATGCTTAAGTTCAGGGTTCACGGTTTAATTTGGAAGCAGCACCCAATACATCTTGTTAAATGTTTAAAAACACAATTCAAAGCAATTGCTCCTGTTTGTCATCTTTCACAGATCTCTGTCTGTTGAGTTTGGCCCCAGCTGCAATGATCCTATTACATCTTATTACTGGTGATGTATTGCAACGGCTTGGCCTTTGAAACCCAGGCAGGAAGCAACGCAGTTCAAGTTACTCCGAAGTCTCTGAGTACTCTAAATGAGTTACTTTGAAAATGTAGGCTGTCATTCATCATTCATCATCATCATTCTTGGTGACTTGCTTTCCTCGAGTCTGTTCCTTTATTTTCTAGATGTTTGACGATATCTGATGTAGGCTTGGGCAGTATCAAGGTATTACAGTATACCAGGGTATTTAGAAATCCTGAGGGTGTGATTTTCAATACGCTCCTCTTTCTATTAAACTGATATGGAGATGGTGTACTGAGGTGATGTATTATAGTGCACACCAGAGGTCAGTTTTTACTGGCGGAGCACGCAGCTGAGCTGAGAAAGATTTCCATTCTATTCATTATTCTATGGGCCATAAATATTTAAACCCAGCAAGACTCGTCTAAGTAGGCTAATTGCATATTAGACACACAGCATTGTAGGCTCGGCAATGTTATTCATGCTACAATGATTTCTATCACCAGCAGCTCAGCTTTCACGTTTGTTTGTTTTTTTTACACAAATACCATCATATACCATCTACCATGAAATGTCAATGTAGCCATGTATCTCTTTAAAGAATTCTTTCAGACACTGTTTAGGCACTGGTAACGTTATAAAAGTGTCGTTTAGGCACCAGTATAGAAAAAAAACCTTAGTACTCATATCGGTACTCGGTATCGGCGAGCCCAAGCCTAAAAGAAGTGACATACAACACAAGGAGGCCAAGCTTGAAAAACCATTTAAATTAGAAATACGGCACATGTTATGAGTTCTGTAACTTGCGTTTATCGAGCCCAGAAAAGTCAAACAGGAACTCACCGGAGAGGATGCGCACTGAGCTCGTGGCTTTGATTGGCCGACCGTCCTTCAGCCAGGTGATGGCAGGAAGAGGGATGCCAGACGCCTCGCAGCTCAGAGCTACTGGGTTCTTCACCACCACACTCACATTTTCTGGCATCTGTACCTGACCAATTATACTGGGTGGGACTGAACAAGAGGAGAGGGGATGAGGGAAAGAGACAGACAGAAAATGTACTGTAATTCTCCAAACTGAAGAATAAAAAAGATTAAAGCAAAAAAAAACAAAAACGTTGATAATTCATACCATGTACACTGATATCATGCTTGCTGTCAGCCTGTCCTGCCACATTAACAGCGATACAGGTGTAGCGTCCCGTGTCTGACACCTTAGCATCTTTAATCTGCAGCAGCCTCCCCTCGTTCAGGACCTTGGCACCGTGCTGGCCCGTGATAGGCCGCCCATCTTTCAGCCATGTGACGGCTGGTCGTGGCACGCCCTCTGCAGCGCACTGCAGGGTGACATCACCTCCTTTCGTCACCGCAACGTCATCGCTGTCGCCGTCGCTGTGTCTAATGGAAGGGCGGACTGAAGTGAGAGAAGCAAGTGAGTTGGTGCACATGCTCTACATATCTATAACTATGTGCTGCATAGATATATTGTTTATTTATACGCCTTTATTTATTTACCTTTCTGTCAAACTGTCAACACAAAATACTTTTTCCTTGTAAAATCCATAATTTCCCCTTGTCTATTCAAAGCAGGTTTTTAGTGATTTTACCACGCTGTAACTGGTTAGATTTCTCTGACAGTGCTGAACTACACTATCTGGGGTTGAAAGGTGTTTTCTTAAAAAAATATATTATATATATATAAAATAAATAAATCACCCAAATTCCACCATTGATCATAGCCAGAAACTGTAAAAACAGAAATTATCGATGGATTTGTAACATTTCCGACAGTCCTTGAATGTATCATGTGTGACGAATGCTTCCATCAGGAAAAGTAAACCATTTGCATTAACTGTTCTGTTAAAAAAACATTAAAAACTATGAATGACTAAATGACAAAAACTCCACATTTATAACATATGGAGCCCCTTTTTATTATTAATATTGGTAGCACTTGAGGGCACTTTTAAAAAAAATGTATCTATAGATTCCATTTTCTTTGTCATATAAATATCAACTTTTTATGATTTATGGCATTATAACTGTGTTACACTGCACAAAAGACATGTTTTAGTTCTCCCTACTTCTATCTATGATGGTGCTGTTTCCATAGAGGTGCAGTATTGCAGTATTAGTATTAGTATTAGTATTAGAGTACTCAGTGCCACAGTGAGAAAAATGTGACAGACGCAGAAAAACACCCTGAAACTGCTTGGTGTTCAGAGGGTTAAAAGGCAAAAACAACACCTGAAATGACTCTGACACTAGATGTGACAGATCTGGTGGCACACACGTACCATAAACCTGCAGGCTGTACTCCTTGGATGCGGTGCCGGCTGCGCTGGAGGCTGTGCAGGTGTAGGAGGCTGTATCCGTCCTCTCAGCGCTGGAGATCTGCAGCTGCCGACCTCCTGACAAAACCCTGACCCGCTGGTCCGACTTGAGTTCAGAACCTGGTAAACATACAAGAGCTTAGAGGAAACACGTCACCCACACAGGATTCAGTGCATCATACAATGTCCATATAATGTGTACCTTTTGCTCTTGTTACAAACAAACACAGACTTACCGTCCTTCCTCCAGGTAAGGCTGGGGGGCGGGATGCCGCTGGACTCACACACCAGACTGATGAGACTTCCTTCAATCACAGTGAGAGGAGAGACCTCCTCTGAGCCGCGGATACTGGGAGAAACTGTAATAATGACAGCACACCAAAGGGAGGCGCTCACGTCTTATTTAAGTTGCATGCTGGTGCATTTCACTGAGGTCAAAATGTAAATAGGTACTGAGAGAATGTTAATAACAATGTTTATATCATTTTTTAAATATAAAACACTTAATATAAGAGCACATCAACCAGGGAAGCTAAACATAGAACAGGGGATGTAGAACTAAAACCAAAATCATGCCCAATCCTTGCTGCTATCATAAAACACTGGTTTCAGGTCAGTTCAAACACAGGTAACTATGGTAACACGCTTCATCGGTGGTCTGCATATTAAACAAATTAAACAATCAAATTCAGAATCAATATCTTAGCAAACACAAAACATATTCTTATATTATTACATATTCTTATGAACAGAATAACAAACAAATGGAACAAAAAATGAAGATAAACTCACCCCAGACATTGAGGTTATAGTTCTTCTCTGTTTTTCCGGCAACATTGGTGGCTTCACAGGAATACCTGCCTGAGTCCTGCACCTGGGCACTGTCGACCTAACAATTAGATTCATAGACAAATCATGAGATATGGCAACAACACACTGACAAACTCTAAAGCCAATAAACAGGATATTTATATTTAAAAAAGAGGTGAATAGTAAAAATCAGGAGGAACCACAGAATCGTTTAACACCAAACTGTTTTATAATCTGTAAAACAAGCTGTACCTTGAGCACGCTGCCGTCCGCTGAGACTGTCAGACCGGGCTTCCTGAAGAGCGGACGGCCATCTTTGCGCCAGGAGAGAGTCGGTGGAGGGATTGCGTCGCTCTGGCAGTGCAGCTCCACTGGACGACCGAGCATCACCGTGGCATTCACCTCCTCACCCTTGATGTTCGGCGGCACTGTGGCAGACAGGAAGGCAAGCTACTGAAAATGTTGCTCTGACAGATTAAAGAGAAGCATGTACACAACATGAGACAGGAAATGAGCTACACACTTCAAATGCTCGTTTACATTATTCGACCTTGAAAGTTATCCCCCGTCCAGACTGCAAATGTGTCAGATGTGTTTTTCACTCACATGTCGCACGCAACAGATATTCTCTCATTTTAATCTACGCAGCTGGCTGCACCGGCTCTGTGCAGACTCGCGTCTCGGCTGCGTCCCACAGAACTAACCGCAACCTTTTTTTGTTTACGCTTCAAGTCAACAATAAGCACATGAATGCGAGGTTGATGCCCAATAAAACACTACTACTTTACTATATTACTATATAATTTAGGGTTTTGTCATTATTTTATAACAATAATTATAAAATATACTTTTTTTAAAATACTTTTTTATTATTTATTTTCATATTTCTTATTATCTGACCTTGTTCTTTGACTTTGTTTCTGATGGCATGTGTTCTCCTTTATTGCTGTTTAGTTATTGATTCTGTATTATGTAATCCTTATTTTAATATGTAAAACATTTGGAAAAGTGGTGTACAAATAACGTTTTTTTACATCCTCCCTCCTCTCAAACTTTATCAGAGCCTATAGAACATTGTTGTGAGATCCTCATCTAGCAGTCAAAATAATTACACATTTCAAAGCAAAACTGCACACTGCACAGGAAGTTTGAAATACTCGGACCAGACAGAACCGCTGTAGACCGTCGCTTCAGTGTCGCATGACCGCCGTCGCCTGTCGGTTAGTCTGCAAAATGCTGCAAACTCTTCATCTTACCTCATAAGCAAACAGAATAATTGCTTCCTGAGATGCACAGTCTGTTAAATTGGGCATCTGGTGCTCTTTAAGTACTAATTCTATCTTGGGCAATGACAGCATCATTAAAGCAGCTCAACATTTGTTTGTGGTATTAACAATCAGAGGAGCTTCATTTCCAAGAAGTTCATGAAACCAAATCTCCAAGGAAATTGCTAACATGCAGCGAGATACTTAATGAGTCGAGAGGGAGCAAAGAAATTCCCACAAGAATGTTTTTGTTCTCCTGTGACTATCTGAGTATCATCGCAACCAAAGATGGGTGTTGCTGAGGCCGGTTCACTGGATTTCCTACATTTATGGGACAAACTTCTGAGACACAGAGAGGCAAACGGTGGGAAAAAGTAATTCACAACTATGGTGCAGCAACTCAATGTCTCACAAGATTTTGCTCATCTGAGCTTCTGTTTGTATAATTACCACTGAGGTCACTAGTTAGCCATTATTTATATCATCTACAGCATTATTTATATTTCTTTATATCATATCTGCTCTTTGTTCCATTGCACTTTTATCCTGCTACAATAAATAGTTAGCCATTATTTATACTATCGACATTCTCATAGTTTTATGATTCACTTCTACAGCATTATTTATATTTATATCCATATTGTCATATATTCACAATAACTGTTACACAGCTCATAGTGTTGACTGCCAAACATCCCCACATTGGGAGATGATGTTACTGTTTTACTCATTATTTGCATATTTTGTGTCTATGTTGTATTTTGTGTGTTTGTGTAACTGTTAGCACCTTGGGCCGTGGGGAAACGACATTTCCAACTACGTGGAAATGACAAATAAAACTTGAAACTGTTTACAGTTTTTCATGACAGGACAGTCTCCCTTTTTTGGGGTGAATATGGCCTGGTCTAGAAAAAGACTGCTGGCCAATTTCCGTGCATTACAGTCATTGGGGAAAGACAGACACAGGCCCTCAGTTCAGCATTTGGCCAGACACAGGAAGCTGCAGAAGAATGGTAGCAATTATCACAACAAATCTGCCTTTATTTCTCTGGACACACTCTTTTTGATCTTTCTGAGGAAACACACGTCATGTGGATGTTTGTATTCTGCATGCATATGTTCAAACAGACATACAGGGACAGACACACACAGGCACAGACGTTATGTAAACTACTTGTCTCATATTACCTCAGTGACATTAGCTTTGATCAGACTTGTATAACAACTGATCTGCCATCAAGCTGAGCTCTGTGCAGGAAACTGACAAGGTTTATTGAAATGCTAAACTCCATCAAATCATACTTCCCCTCCATGTTTTGCTAGAGGCCTTTGTTTTAGTATTTCAATTTGTGCTGGAAAAAAAAAATTCTCATCCAAGGCCTGACTTTATTTGTAATGTAGTGCAGCATTTTTTAAAGCCTGAGTCATGATGATGATGAACGTTATGTCATTGTTGGCTGATGAAGAGCTCAAGCTGTGATCCAAAAGGAAGCAAAATGGAAAACCCACCACTCAAAGTCAAAACATCAGATTGAAACCGACTAAGGCTGCAACTTGTTTTCATTGTTGATATATCTGCTGGTGATTTTCTCAAATAATCGGTTAATTGTTTTGAAGGTAAAATGTCAGAGAATATTGAAAAATCCCTTTTATTACAAGACAAAGAAAAGCAGGCTGGTACCAGATATTCTTTGGTACTTTTGCTTGAAAAATGACTAAAACAATAAATTGACGATCAAAATAGATACCTTTTGACAATTTTAAGACAAAACTGAAGCCTTTTGGTGCTCTTAGTGGTTTTAATATTTTAGTATCTTATATTTTTTTCCTTTTTTTATTGATCTTACAAGATTGTGCACATATTATGATATTGCCTTGTATTTTTCTATTGCCATTTATTGTTTTTAATTTTATTTTTTTTAACTTGCTATGCACTTTTTAAACATGATATATAAATAAACTTGAGTTGACTTTATAGCTGCAGCTAAAACCTGCTATGAAATAATTTTTATTTTCATATTATCTCATATTTCTATGACAAAATACTAATGACTGTGCATTTAGTGCACTGGAGAAGTGTGTTTTAATCTTGATTCATCTTGATTAGCATAACAAAATGTCTGCAACATCAACAAATGCAACATCACTATGTTAACAATATTGCTTCCTAAAATAAAGTATGTAGCTGTTTGTATATGTTGTATATGTACAGAATATTTGCATGCATACTAATAGTACATGTATGTAAGTGGTGGATTACTGACCATAAACTCTCAGGTCGTACTCTCTTTGTTGTTCTCCTCCGGCGTTGACGGCCACACAGGTGTACCTGCCTGTATCACTGACCAGAGCGCTGCTCAGAGACAGCACCCTGCCACCTGACAGCACCTGAGAGGGAGACAGAAACAGGTCAGAGAGGAGATTGCACGCACGCACGGCACGCACGCACGCACGCACGCAAACACGCAAACACAGCCATCAAAAGACCTACAGAAAAACACCATGACATAAAATGTCATATAATGTGTTCTTATCACAATTTCAGGAGACATTATGCCACATTTTTCCTCATAATACATCTGTATAATGATAGTGATAGGAGTTTAGAATGATGTGTATACACCTGTATGCCATGTGACACACTTGTCACGGGGCTGCCGTCTTTCAGCCATGTGAGGCTGGGCAGAGGAACACCGGTGGCCTCACACTCCAGCCTGGCTGCTTCGTTCACCACAACAGTTACTGTACCGCCTCGGCTGGAGATGACCGGAGCCACTGCAGGGAAGGACAGGGAGATGATCGCATACATGCATGACATGTAGTCAGACACTGGAAAAAATCATCTACAATGCTGCTGGAGTTTTAAGAAGTTTGATAAGGTGGATAACTGAAGTATATATTAAGGCAAAAATATACATTTTTCATGCACTGGTCAATTTTGAAATTCTGGGCTGTTTTGCTTCCATAACAAGTCTTCCAAAATACACATTTAGGTGTTTATTTTACTACACATGCCTTACTTGCATATTTAACCATAGAATTTCAGAAAACAAAACATAATTGTCTTAATGTAAGTAATCAACTGGGGAAGTTTCATGGTGATATCTATTTTTTTACCCTATTCACCTGTAGTGTCGCCCTTTAACACTGTGTCACCTCCTAACAATGTTATGATGTCTACTTATCTGATTTCATAAAGCATCAGCATTTCTCAGTTTAATGTCATATAACAAGTCTCTCACCATACACCTGCAGGCTGTGGGATATCTCAGCAACTCCAGCCAGGTTGACCGCGACACATCTGTACATCCCGGCATCAGACAGCTGAGCTCGCTCGATCTCCAGCACCTGGCCGCGCTTCAGCATCGTCACTCCGGCTGCACTCGTCAGCGGGCGGCCATCTTTGTACCAGGTGATAGCTGAAGCACAAAGGTAATTCAAAGTGCTTTACACAAAGCAAAAGACAACACATCGTGAAATAAAATTATACTATTATACTACTACTATACTATTATATTTTTTACTTAAGTAAAACAATTTAATGCAGGACTTTTACTTGAGTAACAGAGTACTTTTTCCAACACTGAAAATGTATGAGCACACAATTATGCAATGGAGACATTAAGAAATAATTATCTATGTGTATTTTTTCATGATTTTGTTTTCATTGTAAAGACAGATGGAGCAAAGTAGCTGACTAACAATGGACAATGGAGCTAATAAAATAATTTCACATGTAACATTGTTTCACAGATGTCAGAGTGAAACACCTGCTGTAAAATACAGAAACATCCCAAGATGTGCGACTGCTTATCTGTACTGAAGAAGGAAAGAAAGTCAGCGGAGAAGAGAGTGAAGCTGCCTGTAGGGAGTCATCTGAGATCAATTTTCCGCTGTTCCATTAAAGGTTAAAGATAAGGAAAGCAGCAGTACGGCCAATTCCAACTCGGCAGCGAGAGGAAACGACGCCCTGGAGCCTGCCAGGGAGCTCAGCAGGACGGAGCAGGAAGTCTGTGAGGCGTCTCACCAGGTAATGGGCTGCCTGTGGCCTTGCACTCCAGCTCGGTGGGAAAGCCCGACAGGATGGTCTGGTTGATGATCTCTCCAGAGTAGGGGATACTGGGAGGCTCTGAGGAACACACACACACGCAACAACAATCATTTATCAGATGATACTCTCCTGTCTCCGCCTCGTCCCTCCACACAGAGAGTAGAGAGAATATATGACAGAAACCAGGAGATGAGTGAGACAAGGGACAGAAACATGCAGATAGTGCTGCGTGTATCTGGACGTTACCATGGACACTGAGCCGTATGTGCTGTTGGGCTTCACCAGCTGCGTTGGTGGCCAGGCAGGTGTATTTCCCAGAATCCTCTAGTCTTGCCTCTGTGACCTGTAGCACTCTGCCTGCCGACTCCAGCTGTGACAGATACAAGCACAAACGCACACAGGACACAGGGAATTCAGACGGGTAATTGCTTTTCATGTTAACTTCTTAAACTCCAACAGGACGCCTACGTCCTCGGCCGACATGACTGTGTTTCAGAGGCTCAGTTTTAAAGCTAGCGTGAAGACACTGCTATCATGTGAAAGGGGGCTAAATAACGCTCCACAGTTAGACGACACAAACAACGCAAACTCAAACACAAAAGCCAATTTTCCATGCACATGGGCCGGCGTGGCTCGGCTCGGTACGTCAGCCCAGCACGGCAGGGATTTGCTTTTCCATGTGTGTCTTCAGTGGTGTGGCTTTATGGTAGCTCCGTGTAGGCTATTTTGGCTGTTTTTGTGTTTTTAAACATTAGTAGGCCTATTTTTTAAAAGTATTCCTCAGACATTCCTGTTCTTACATTGGGACATCTGCTGTTGATATTTAGAGTGGCCAAAGGATCGGCTGTAAAACATTTAATTTCCTTTCGTCACAATAAAAGTCCCCCATTATTTTTTAGCTGTTATTGTGAAGCTGCAAAATCAGGAAATGTGTCTTAATCAGCAGTAACTTAACACAACTTCTACCGTTAAAAGTGAACATGAAACGGTAAAATAAAGCAGATATCTGAAAGTAAAAACAGCAACGCAGGAGAGAAAATAAATTTCAAACCACAGAGATTCAGTTAGAAGTTACAAATGTCTTAAAAATGCCTTTTTCTCTGTTCACACGAGTAGAGTCTCGCTCGCACTCGCAACACGGCTGAGGAGGGGAGAAGCAGAGAAGGGGGGGGGTCGCTGTGGGTTGGCTGCGGCCGGCGAGACGTCACCGCAGCCTGCTTGAGGGGGGTCAGGATGGTTTTGGTCGGAGACGGACAATCCGGGCGGAATGGAAAAGCAAATCAGTGCAGCTCGGTTTGGCTTGCCTTGGCCAAAAGTGCAAATGGAAAAACCCCAAAAGATGTTTTAAGATAGTTTATAATTTTACTAAATTATTTTTGAATACACTTTGGCAGCAGTGAGGAGTCACAGAGAACGGGAGCAGCAGTGAATACAGAGGCTGAGAGAGATGGTTCATAATTAGATGTCAGTGGTGTCCGCAGAGTGAATATACCTTCACTTGAACACTTTAAACATTGTCACATTAATTTTCAGATGTTTCATGACCATTTTAGTCTCTTCTGTATTTCCAGATTGTAGTATGGATCATTTAGTGCATTTAACCTGATTGTCATGTATTAGGCTTACTGCCTGACAGATCATTTATGCTACTGCCCACTGACATGGTTTTAAAGCTATCCAATTTTTGCTCTCCAAACGTCTTAAAGTGCACATATTTAGATCAGGGAATTTTTTCGGAACTCCCCTAGAAAGCTCAGTTTTTGGACCTCTGTATTTCTAAAACCCTGTGCACGTCTATAGAGGTATGTCATATAAAAATTAATGAATTCTTATTCAGTCAATCAGGGAACCGACCTTAAGGTGCTCCTGCGTTGCGTCGACAGGTCGGCCATCTTTAAGCCAGGTAATGCCGGGAGGAGGGATGCCGCTGGAGATGCACTCCAGACTGATGGACTTGTGGAGAACCACTGAACGTTCGGCAGGCCCGGTGGTACGAATGGATGGAGGAACTGCGGAGATGAAAAGGATAGTTATTATCTTAAAAACACTTCACAGCAAACTTAGAAATCACAAAAAGGCAGAGAGTAGTATTTACCCACAGTGGGAGCATCCCTGTGGCTTGCATTTAAAACACAAAATACATTTATGACAATTATAGTGTGTGAAAAACTATCCACTATAAACAATTCATTTGACAGCAAATCATATATATTAGTATTTTACCATGGACCACCACATTGAAGTCCCTCTCGTGGTCTCCTGCTTCGTTCGTGGCCACACATTGAAAACGAGCCGTGTCAGAGACCTGAGCGCGAGAAACGACCAGCCGTCGACCGCTGGCTGCTACCCGCAACCCCGCACCCTGTCTGACTGGTTTTCCATCTTTATACCACCTGGAAAAGAATAGTTTTTACAGTGAATGTGTGTGTGTGTGTAATGCACGTGTATTTAAATCTGTTTGTGTGCATGAGATGGAGATCCTACGTGATGACAGGTGCAGGAGTTCCAGTGGCGTGACACTCCAGCTCCAAGGGGCTGTTGATAATCACTGTGCTGTCCGTCACGTCGTCCGCTCCATCAATGAAGGGAGGAACTAGGGAAACATTCATGAAGTAATATTTCAATTAGGGTTTGTGTGATATGGCCAAAATCTATATAGGTCATTTCATGTCTCAGTAACGATATATATCATGATATCAATCAATAAATAGTCTATAAGAAATAACTACATGGTAAAGCCTACAGTATTTTTGTATACTCCTGTGTGAATTAAATACTTGACAAATACTTTTATTAAAAACTAGTGCAAAACGAACATAACGTGCAAAGATCAGAACATAAATATTACAGTTTGGCTCCTGGTTTTCCGATATTGTGAAAGAAACGATTTAGAAAAATACATACAATAGACATTTTTGAAACGATATATACTGTCATATCACCCAGCTCTAATTTCAATGTATTTGACTCTGGAAAACAACAATAAGTGCATGTGTAATTTTAAAATGGATATTTCATTATATTTTAGACTGGAAAACCATGTCAAAATTAATTAAAGGCTGTTTTTAAATGTTTTAATACATTATGATATCACACAATTTTAAAACTCTTATTCCATTACTTTTATTCATTTGTTCTTTCTCTGTTTCTAGTGCTGATAGTAACAAAAATAAGAAAAGATCAGTAAAAATGGTGTGAAGAATGTGAAGATAAAATCTTCTGCCTGGGGTCTCCTGCTCTGAAAGTGAGTTTTCAGGTTTCTGTGAAGAGTTTCTGTGGTTATATCAGTCAGACGTGCAAAGCCACAGTGAAATAGCAGGTGTCTGTTTCCCATGTGGAATACACACATGGTGCAGAGAGCAACAGCCTCAGCAGGAAGCAAAGAGTATGAGCTCAGGTTTCACATGAGTTGTCGTGGCCGAGTGGTTAAGGCGATGGACTAGAAATCCATTGGGGTCTCCCCGCGCAGGTTCGAATCCTGCCGACAACGGTGCAATGTTTTTCCAGCTGGTGCACACTGTTAAAGAATAAACTAAACATGACGGGCTGCAGTTGTTGCACTGATTACGTCTGCTCACAGAGATTAAAATACTGGAGAGGGCACTTCCTTCTCTATAATGTGGTTATCCACTGCAGTACATTGCTTAGTTTCCGTGCCGGTCTTCCTGTCTGCTTCTCCAAACTGTAAGTAATACTACCTCATACAACCCCACTGCAAAAGATCCAAACTAACCCTTTAAAAACAAACTCCACCTGTTTCACACCCAGAGGAAAGCACTGATGTTTTCATCTGGCATTTACTGATAAGCATTGTGAAAGAGTTCGAGGTAGAAATACAAAGCAAATAAAATTTTCACCAACATGATTTATCTGAGTCCCACTTGGAGCCATACATAATGTGCGTGCTTTCAGGATAGTTTCTGATTTATGATGACAGCGCTACACATTACAGTATGGCTGAGGAAACCTGGACCAAGATAAGTCCTCAACAAATATTTGGGCTCTTAGCAGCTGTAAAACACTTGTAACTGGGTGGCCACTTTTTTCTCTCTGATGTATTTTTACCTGGCATAGGCTGAATACAAATATTTAGCTTCTATTTCTTTTAGAACTTGCTGTCTTTGTGAGCACTGCTGTTCATATATGATACTAGGCAGGGAGGCAAATACTTCCTTATTTTCATTAGCAATTTGAGTAAAAAATTAACTAGAATTGAGGTCCAAAAAAGAAATCGTCAGGCCAAGGCTTTAGAGTGATGATACAGCTACAACATGCATGCACACAAACAAGCCAACCTCCTGGAAAAGTTAGATTTTACAAAATTTAAAAAGGTGCTGTAGGCATTTTAAATGCATAGAGATAGCCCATTTGTTTTCCAATCAAGTCTTGTGAGTTTGGATTTGCCAGATGGTGACAATGTAATAATAAAAACAATGAGACATGAGTGTGTCTATGTCAGGGTTCCCACACCTTCTTCAACATCAAATTCAAGAAATTTTCAAGGACTTTCCAGGCCCAATTCCCTCAAATTCAAGGACCCAACACAGTATAGTTTGAGACACGGATCAAGGCTAACAAGAGAGGCTTGAATGTGTGTTTACATTTTCCAGGCATATCTCAAGGTACACTTTAAGTTTGCTTTCTTGCTGCTGTTTAACCGGCATCATTGCACACACATGACCGTCACACTGATGCAACTGCAGGAGACACACGTGCAGACAGCGGGTTAGGTTACCTAAGGTTAAGTAAAAGAAATATCAAAAGAACTTCAATTTCTATTCTTGCACCAAATATTTACATTTCAATGACCCATGTCTATTTTCAAACTTTCAAAAACATTTCCCACATATTCACAAAATCTGAAGGATTTCAAGGACCCGTGGGAACCATGGTATGTGATGTGCATGTTAGTGTCAGTATAGTATACAGTTATTTTTGTGTGTTTCCATACCTAAGACTCTGACATCGTATTTGACCTCCTTCTCTCCAGCGATGCTCGTAGCCACGCAGACGTAACGTCCCGAGTCTGACGCCGTGGCCGACAGGATTTCAATTTTACTCCCCTGCTCGAGAAGACGGACACTTTCACCATCACGCACAGGGACTCCATCCTTCAGCCATGTGAGGGACGGGGGAGGGTGTCCCCCAGCCTCACACTCCAGAATCAGAGGCTTACTGAGGACCACTTTCCTCTCAGTCGGCCCGTCATCACCCCCTGCGATGGTCGGAGGCACTGGACGGGAATAAACAAAAAGAGGGTTGAAGCCTCGAGGACTGATATCTTATTTACATCTCACACTCAATGCTTTCATCAGCCAACAACATGTACAATTGCTTTCCACATCAAGTCCTCCACTCTGTATCTATTTTGTGCTCTTCAAGGATCAAGGATTTTATTTTTACATTAAATTGTTTGTCGACTATCCACAGCTGTTTGAAATTATTCCTGACTGCTGCAAATGTCTTTATGGTTTGTGAGTGAAACCAAATGCCTTAAAGCTCTGATTAATATGATAATAAGCTTCAGAGCTCAGAACATATGAGAAGGATTGAAAATGCCGAGACAATGGGAACTTACTGTATGTTCAGATATTTCCTCAGTTCGAAAAACCTGCTTTAATGTCAAAATACGCTCTAGATTTTCTAAATCACATAGTTTCTAAAAGCTTTTGTTTCAAGCTGACATACAGCCAGGGTTTGGGAGTAACAGAATACAAGTAGCAGGATTATGTATTTAAAATACAAAATATAAGTAACTGTATTCTGTTACAGTTTAAATTGGTGGTATTCTGAATAGTTACTGTTTGTTGGTTTGTTTGTTTGTCTGTTTGTCAGCAGGATAACGGAAAAACTACTGACCCGATTTTCATGAAACTTGGTGGAAGGGTGCAGCATGGGCTGAGGAAAAAGCTATTAAATTCTGGATGGGCAAATTATTTTTCACTTTTGTTAACATTGCGAGATAGGGCATGGCCTTGGTGGAGGTCTGTGCTCTCTGATTGCCCTTCTAGTTTGTTTTTGTTTTATTTGCTCTAAAATTCATATAAGCCACACATTTCCCACAAACAGATTTATAAGAAAATGTCCAACAATTTGTGTGCTCAAGGACAACTTCAGGAATGTGTTTTTGGAAATATAAGACCCAGACAAATGAGCTAAAGTAATGGAATATGTTACAACTCACATTTTAGGGCATGCACTCAGTAACCCAACACTGCACACAGCACAGTAAAAAGGTAAGTGTGTGTAGATCATCAGGTGTCAGAGGTTCTTACAGTAGACGTCCAGCTCATAGTTCTTCTCAGCGGCCCCGGCCACGCTGGTCACCTTGCAGGTGTACTGGCCGGCGTCTGACGCCTGCGCCCGCGGGATCTTCAGGTAGTGGCCTCGCTCGACGTACTGAGCCTGTCGGTTGGACAGGATGGCCTCTCCGTTTCTGTACCAGGTGATGGCGGGAAGCGGCACCCCGCGTGCCTCACACTCCAGTGTTACCACCGTGTCCAGCAGGGCGGTGACCTCTGTGGTGATGTTACCACCTTTGATGGAGGGGGGCACTGGAACAATGGACCAAAAATTATAAAATATGAAATGTGTAATTGTGGGGGATGTTGGGGCAGGATCTGTCAAACTCCACACTCACCATAGACACTGAGGTTGAAGTCTTTGGATTGTTTGCCAGCAGTATTCGTGACGCTACACTGGTAGCGGGCCTTGTCCCCAAGACGGGCACTTTTTATCCTCAAAACCTGACCCCTGTCTGTGACCTCTATGTTAGGATCACCGAGAAACACCAGCCTGGAAACAAAAGTTTAACTCAGTTTTTTCCAATTTGTTTGATCATTTTTTACGATACCAAATAGTAAATAATCTAATATTGGAAGGCACTTACTTCCTGTCCTTGTACCACTGGATTGTGGGGAAGGGCACTCCTTGCACCTTGCACTCCAGACTGATCTCCTGTTTGACAACGGCTGAAACATCTGGAGGAGAGTCTGACCCGACGACGGTCGGTGGAACTGGGGCACAGAGCGAGAGTATCATTGCATATTAGCTGACTCATCAAGAAACTGATTCACTGAGAAAGCTCAAGAGTCCTCCACATGTGGCTGCTTTTATGTATTAAAAACAGGGAAGTACAATATATGTTACTGATAAAATATTGGCCACTAATGGGAAATGTATATTATTATGTATTATTCTGATAATGAAAATATAACCAATAAATTATCAGCCGATAATATGAAACCAAAAAGTGCAGCATCTATACACTCTGATACAGAAGGTGCTGATCTGCCAATAAACACGTACTGAGTAAACATTAACATGTCTGATTTGACAGATTATGTCAAAACATTTCTTTTGAATTCTTAGGCAAAATGCTCAATAAAAGCTAAAGTATGTTTGTGAAGTTGTTTGATGTACTTTACTAGAAAAACATGAATGAACATTTGAAAAGTCAGAACTGTTCTTTGTTTTTGTTGTGTTAACAATAGTGATGTTAGATTTGGTCAGAGCTATGGAATATTAAAACATCCATCTTTACTCACTATATTTTAGCCTTTCTTACCCTCAGGTGTGCATAAACTACAGGTTATGAGCTTCTTTTTAAAATACACAAATGTGAAATTATCGGTTATTTTATCGGTATTGGCCATAAGAAGCACTCAGTTATCGGTTATAGTATCAGCTGAAAAAAATCCATATTGTGCATCCTTAAAACGTACAAATGTTACATATCCGTGGTTTGCAGAATCGTACAATGCCAACATTTTATTCTGGGCTGTTGATTTAATGTCTGCAAATGTTTTAAGGATACACGATTACAATTTGCGAGAGTGGTCCTGTGTGATTTCTCCTGCTTGTATAACAACCCAGAGGTCCTGATAAAGTTGTTTTAAAGATTCCGTAGCAACCTATGAACGCTGCTATCAGTCACTTTGAAAGCGATAGCATGCAGCTCATTCACGTTGCCCTCTGAAAGATCTGTAATGGCCTTCACTATTTATCTTAAGATTGATGTAAAATAAATTCCCCCAAACAGCAACATGAGTGATGGGTGTTTAGTCGTAGTCTCAACATTTATGTTTAAGTCAGTGGATGAAGAGGGATCGTGTCCATTTGTGTTGAGTGCAACACCATTAACCTCTAGCCCGATTAGCAGGACGGAAGAAAAACTCTGAGCAGATGATTTCCGTCACTGTAATGTCACGCTGTTGTTCTCGGCTGTCGAGGCCGCGCTCATAGAACGCTCCCTGTAAACACACGCGCACGCACTTTGATGGACCGTTCCCAGCCTGTGCGCCCGGCGCTCGGCTCGTGGGTCGGGCGGGAGGCGGTGAGACGGTGTGAGGTCTTGTCTGGTCTGGTCTGGGCCACTCTTGCTCTGCTCTGGCCTCGGGGAATGTTTGGCGTGAGATAAGGCTGTGTTTGAAGAGGAGCTCCAGATGCTCGTATATTACAGGTTGTCTTGTCACGCCGCAGATAAAGCCTCAGAGAAGCTCCTGTCGCCGGGCCGTACCACACACAGACACACACTCACAAGGAAGATAAATGTTTACAGGAGGCATTCACCCTTCCACAGTGTCGTGCTGTGGACGGCAGGGCTGTCAGAGCTCTACCATTTTTAGGCTGTGGCTCATGTCTGCAGCATCTAGATTTTGACAGCGTGTTATATGTTGCGTATGACTTCTTATAAACATATGATTATATTCCCCAAGCTTTGAAATATACTTCCGCAGTTTTATGAAAGATATTGCTAGCCTTAACAAACTCTGACAGATAGCTACCCTGGTAAAGGCCATGCGGAAACAATGTTAGCATGCTCTGGTTTCTGAGATTAGAGTGGTCTCTTTCTTTCTCAGGCTACATCCGCACTAATATGCATACGTTTTGCTACGTTTAGCGTCCACACTACTCCGGCGTTTCTGAGCCCCGAGTCTGGATTACTATGCGAACAGTGTGAGGATAATGCCTCCGGCAGATCTGCCTGGCACACGGAAATAGGAAGTATGTTCCCATTCTAAAAGAAAACACAAAAACAACCTCCGAGCTATCGCTGAAAATGAGTTTTGAAGATTTGGATCGTGCAATAAGGCAGGCCTGCTCTGTTCTTTCAGTGAATGATTGTAAACATCTACAAAGAATAATGTTTACATCATTTTCGTGGAGGTGTTCCACAGAAACAGGTTCCCTCCCTCCCACTGTTTTGCAGAGACACCGTCGGGGTGTGGCCAGGGAGTTTTTTTCACTATCCAGGAGTGAAAGTGCATGAAATGCAGACTTTCCCCCAGCAGCGCTGTGGAGAGAAGTCCAGCTATGCCAGACTACCAAGCCCCTAAAACTGAGACGTTTGGAAACGCTGCTGACCCCGTTTATTTTGAAAACTCTGAGGTTGCATTTTAGTCTGGACAGGTGGAAATAGAGACTTTTGGAAACAATGATGCAGACACCCACATGAATATTATAGCTGGACCTACATACTTTTTGTGACTGCATACTTCTCATGTTTAGTTTAGTTTAGTTTAGTTTTGGTTTAGTTTAGTTTAGTTTATTCAGGATCCACGTTAGCTAACGCCATAACGTCAGCTAATCTTCCTGGGGTCCGACACAGAAATCACAAATTTAACAAACAATTACGTACATTATATACATTTAAAACATCACATTACATGCAAAAAGAAAACACATCATCAAATAATGTTTGTTTTTTTTAAAAGGGAAAAAAGAAAGTAGAGTTCAACGGAGACCATTGTTCATTAAACCTGTCAGTTTTCAGATGTAATCTTGCTGTAATTTATTTCCGTATCAGTGTGTATGCAGCCTCAGTGTGTACTGCTGATTGGCCCTCCAATGTCTTATGTCTCTTCACACTCGGTAAAATAAATGTGCGCTTGTAATTTTAGTTCCTAAAGGTGAGCCTGTGAATTTGTCACACTCATAAAGATATAAAGTCCTGCGATGGTGTTCTCTCCCTGACTGTCATGCTTGCCTTAAGTTTATTAGGCCTTGAAATAGCTTTTACTGTAGGTCAAATCTTTACCGAGTAAAGCTGCGGTTTCAGTTTACTCTCAGCACGTAACCTGTTGAAAAGACTCTGTCTGAAGACATAATTGCTTATTGCTTCTCATTATTTAATTTTATTTAATAACCTCTGTATCTTGTAATTGTAAGTATCGTCATCGCATCTCCTCACGGCGGAGACTGTGTCTCCATCCGACCTTGAATAAGGTTATTCATCACTAATAAGACAAGAGATAGTGGGTTTGTGTAATGCAGACAGGTTTCCCTCTGTCATTAAGTCATGTGTTTGCTAAAGTGGAATGGTATATTGCCTGGCATAAAACATGGCGTGTCTTCATTTGTTAGGCTCGTAGAGCTGTGAGACAAACGATGTTCAGAGTGTATGTCTGAGGGCCCTCTGAGACCACAGTTGAGCGGCTGCTCACTGGTGCGTTTCTCATGCTAATGTCATGGTCTCCCAGTCTATCTGTCACCCCATTACGCTAACATCATTATGCATAGGGGCCTGTCTCTGTCGTTGAAAAGAACAGAATCATTCCTGTCTCATTTTGAAGCAAATTGTTTGGGGAACATTTCTGTCTATTTTTTTTCCAGTGGTAATGGCGGGCCAATCATTTTGCAAGGCTCCAGGTATGCAGATGAATGAATAGCTATTTGAGCTGTTTGGTGAAAGGAGTGTTTGTATTATTCATGAGAGGGATGGTGTGTCTGAAAGAGAAAGTGTGTGTGTTTGTTCACGCGCATGTGTGTGTGACGGGGCAAATGTGCCTCTATCAAACACGCATACATTCACACACAAACACAGTGTACATGCTTTGTACAAGCATGTCCGCATCAGCCGTTACACACTCCGTACACACTCGTGCTTCCACGTTTCTGATGGATTTGACCTATGAGGGAAGTGGCTGCTTTGGATTAGTAGTTGACTTTTTTAAATACTCAACTAATGGCTGCATGGAAAATATATTATAGTCCTCCAAACCATACGACCACATAAGTCGTTTGTTCCGACCCTCTAATACGACTGTGCACGTTTCCTAAATTAATGTTAGTATAGGCTGCGTTCCACAGTTGCGTCATTGTTTCACGTGCCAGCCTGCTAGTTCTCATTATAAAAATGCTCAGTGTTGTAACAGTAATCAACCTTGTTCGGTGTCTCAAACTATGCCGTGTTGGGTCCTTGAAATTGGGGGAATTGGGCCTGGAAAGTCCTTGAAAAGTCCTTGAATTTGATGTTTAAGAAGTTGTGGGAACCCTGGGTTAGGTTTAGGCAGGGGCGTGTCCAAGGAGTGGCCAGGAGCCACCTCTGAAACCTGACTGGCCAACCCAGGTGCCACCACATTATGCAGGAAAAAGTGATTTTGATTAAATATCAGATTTGTTTTTTGAATCCTGATGGAAGCATTCGTCACACATGATTCGTTCAAGGCTCATCGTAAATTTACAAATCTAATGCTAATTTCTGTTTTTACAGTTTCTGGTTATGATAAATTGTGTAATTTTGGCATTTTCTTCAAGAAAACATGCCTTTCTGACCTGCTGGCAGGTTTCATTAAAATAAAAATGTAAACGCAGGATTGTTAGAAACTGTAAGATACTGTAATGTTAGTAATTAGAGTAGTTATGAGTAGTGGAGACATGGTAAATTAATGCTATTCCGACGTGTGTGCATGCATGCACATACCATGCCACCAGTCAGTGTCAGTGCCCCACTTGATCCACCTCAGTCAAAAATGTCTGGTCACACTACTGGGTTTAGGCACAAAAACTACTTGGTTATAGGTAACAAAACTACTTGGTTAGTGTTAGAAAAAGATCGTAGATAGGGTTGAAAACTACATTTGCAATGTTGCTTCACTTCAGTACATACGTACATGATGTAATTGTGAATGTGACGTAGTTCCGTTTGTTGCGTAAAGTTAAAATAACTTGCCATTTACTTTTATTTTCAAACGGGACACAAACAGCGGCCTCCTGGCTCAAAGTCCTGCTGTTTATCCACCACCCCTCCCTCCCGTCCTAAACGGTCTTTCTCGCCCTAATATTATGTTTCATGACTTTCTGCGTTGCTCCTGTCATATTTACTTCGGCCACTAGAGGGTGCTGCCTCACAAAAAATGTAAATATGGCTCGTTAATTGCTGCTTGTACAAGCAACCTATGGAGTCGTTTTTCCGTGGAGGACCGTCTCTATAGTCATGATGGTAGATTTTTGAATGAAGATGCCTCCTGTCCATGCACACGCCTGCAGCAGCATGACATTACTTCAGCCTCTGAGCTGCGAGGTGTTTCTGAGTGAGACCGTTCCGCTGTGATCTTTTCCGTCTCTTCACTTGGAATCTTTTCATCTCACCCGGCGCAGGTTCAGATCCAGGTTAAAACCTTTGTCTCAATCTAAATCTCTCGGCCCTGGCAAACAGCACAAATTCCGATCTGTCAGCTCAGCAGATTCCTCGCGCCGGTGTGCAAACCTGCATGTGTGCCGCCTCTCTGTGTGGGAGGTACGCTAGCCAACGCACCCACCTGCTAATTCAAAAGCTTCAATCAGCTCTGCTAACTGAGGAGACAACCCTGGGCTGCTGTAATTGCCCTGGTGACAGTGCTTCTGCGAGAGAGAAAAAAAGCGCCTTTCTGTGTCATCATTTGCACAACGTTATGAATAGGTTAATAAAATAAAATACTTTAATTATAGCTTAGTTGCCATATTGTTAATGGCGCCAGTGTGGCTCAATTGAATAATACAGTTTCTACTATTAATTATCTGAAAGTGAACTTGCTTAAATGATATTTTACAGCCCCTTGATAAAATTACCGCTAGAGGCAATGTAATGATAGACAGACAAAGGCCATGCACGAATTATCATAAACTATTAGCTTGTTTCCAAAGGGTTTTATGTTAATCTTTTAGCGCTTAAGTACCCTGCAATTAACATATCAGGAGGAGCTGCCTTCCAGCTAGGCTTGCAAATTGAAGTCCTCAGATAAAAAAGCTATTGAGATGAAACCCTGAAAGCGAAGAGGAGCTATCGCACTGAAGTGTGCTGGAATTTTTTACTCGTGTGTGTGTGTATGTGTGTGTGTGTGTGTGTGTGTGTGTGTGCGTGTGTGTGTGTGTGTGCGTGTGTGTGCGCACGTTTGTGTGAGAGCGATAGAGAGACTTTAAGAGCAGTGAGACAAAGAATGAG
>JAOVVB010233148.1:0-10230 GCA_028570985.1 Heterobranchus longifilis
CCCTTTGTGTGGTTCTCAAAGTCCCTTCGCTGCAGCCGGGGCGTAGTGCTGCCCAAGATGATTGTGATTGGTTTAAAGAAATATAAACAGGCCAGGGAGTTGTTTGCACTATACCGGAGTGAAAGACCCAGACCTCCCTCCCAGCGCAGACACAATGCTGTGGAGATAGGTCTGGCTACGCAAGACTAGTTCACAGGTATAAACCATCCAATACAAATTACAATAAATCACAAAAGACAGGACATAAAACACACATAATTACAGTCACAAAAAGGCTAGACATACGCCTGTCTGAACAGATGTGTCTTCAGCTGCTTTTTAAAAGATTCAACAGAGGCCGCAGCTCTTAAGACCTGTGGAAGGGCGTTCCACAATCTAGGAGCTACAGCTTCAAAAGGTTCGATCGCCTTTCGTTTTGAGCCTAGTGCAAGGGACAACCAGTAAGCCCTGGTCAGAAGACCTCAGGGACCTGCTGGTAGCATGCAGGTGGAGCAGATCACATATGTATGCAGGTTGCTTGTCCCTGGAGGGCTCTATAAGTGATCACAACAACCTTGAACTGAATCCTGAATTTAACAGGAAGCCAGTGCAAGGAAGCCAAGATGGGAGGTGGTGTGACATGTCCTCCTGGACCTAGTTAACAGCCTTGCAGCAACATTTTGGACTAATTGGAAACGGTCCAGGGATGAAGTGCTGATGCATGTGAAAACTGAACTGCAATAGTCCAGACATGATGATACAAATGCATGAATAATCATTTCCAACTCCGCTTGTGATACAACAGACTTGAGTTTAACAATGTTTCTAAGATGGAAAAAAACATGTACGGGACAATGACTTAGTGTGCTTGTCAACATGCATAGCCTGATCAAAGATAACACAAGATTTCTCAGCAGCAATGATGAGAACCTCAGTCTTATCTGCATTAAGCTGAAGAAAGTTGCTGGCCATCCAGTCAAGTCAAAGATAATCAGTGACTGATAATCTGACTTTTTCAGATGTAGGGAAATAACAAGACCTTCGAAGAGGCATACATTTCTGTCTGTAAATCAGTCTACTCCTGCTTTCCTGTCTGTGTCTTCACTGATGATATTTGCACAAAAGAATCTCACATGCTTGGTTGAAATTTTACAAACTTGTTTTAAAAACTTTAACTGAGTAACTGTCAAAGTTGTGACTTGCCCTACCAGACCTCTGTTGTCAACAAGGTCAAACAAACAACAGAAAAATGTAAGCATACAAGTACATGCAAACCAGAAGCATGTACCTATTAATACACACCCACACACTCACTCAGTATGTCACTGAAAGTGAAATGTAGCGTTTCTCATCATTCTACTCAGAGTAAAAAAAGACTGAAAACCACATGCCCACTCGAGAGAGCAAACAACTCCTCTGCAAAAATGTAACACAACTGTGACCTTATTTGACTTTCTCTTACTCCAACAAACTCCAGTTGGATGAAAAAGGTGACAGTTCTGAGAACAGGGCTGGACTTCGCTTTGTGACGCACCACTTTCCGTACGTCTACCAGTGGGCTAAACAAAGCTAAAATAGTTAAAGAGGAACTACACACTAAGCAATCACATAGCTTCTTGTTGGCAAATGTTAACAGAGTTTTTCCAACATACATATGCATACTGTGTGTCAAAACACCTGCTCAAAATTAGCTTATATGTTTTTGCTTGGATTTGAATGTTTGGTTCAGCTGAATTCTCTGGCCACCTCCCTAATCGACTCCGAGCAAGGTCTATTGCGCAGTGTTTTCCCTACGTTTGTGGAAGACTTACATTTGCATATTTGGTGGGGGGTTTGGGGGTGCTACCCCCAAGACAATTTTACATTTTCCAATTAAAATTATGCAATTTCACATCATTTTGGACCATTATTATTACTACCACATCTGTGTACAAAAATGTATTAAATAGGCTGTGTTAAGATATAAAAGATATTTAGGGCATACAAACAGTGGTGTTATCTGCGATAACATCACAGCATTGGCTACGGCTATGTACCGACACTTTTCCACAAAATCACACACCGGAGAGCATCTTGTAGTGGAACTGCTAGCCCAGCTAACACAGGTACCCATACAGTGACTATCTCAAAACGACCATAAATGTGCTTCAAGTGACTGTCAAAGCTCCACCAGACTTCAAGTCTTTCCATCAGAGAAATGGAGAGTCAGACAGTAGCTTCTCATGGCTGACTATCAGCCATGTCGCTGTCCATGTGACTGACTGGTGGTCAGTCCGTGTCCCCTGACCCTCCATGTCACACATTACATGACCACACCTCCTCCAGTCACAGTCTGTCACTCTTTTAAATATGCTGGGAGAGAGGGTTCTTGCAGAATTTGAGGGTGTAGTTACCCTTTAGGCTCACTTTGGACAAGGTTACTTACTGAACTTACTCAGTTGAACAGCAACATTTAAAGTTAGAGCAACCAAAAACAGTTTCATTGCAAACATGAAGTCAAGCAGGGTGCAATGTATCTGCCCAGGCAGAGACTCACACCTACCCCCCAGGTAAAAAAAACAACTCTTCACACGAATAAATATGGTGCCATATTTTCCTTCAAAATGGCAAATCAAATTTTGCCAAAAGGAGACAAATTTGCTGCAATGTTACTCACTTTTTTTGTTCAGTGTACCATAGTTGAGTCTCTCAGTCAACATAAAGTGATTCTCTTTATTACCAAAACCTTATACTTAGCCTCAGCCATAATAAAGACATCCTAGAGGTGCAAAACTACTTCAGTAGACAGCTAGATTATATGTTTCAAATGTAGGATGTGTGTGTGTGTATGTGTGTGTGTGTGTGTGTGTGTGCGTGTGTGTGTGTGTGTGTGTGTGTATACATACATGGGGGTCTGCACTTACACTCTGTCTCTCACACATCTGATGAAGGTAGGCTCTTCCTCCAACAATGACTATCTGAGCATTGCGTGGGTTGCTCAAGTATGCTGCCAGTTGCCTCTGTCTTGATCGGTACCAGCACACATAGAAGAATATCTTGATAATGATGAATATAATAACAACTCTGTAGAGGAAAGGAGAGGGGGGTGAGATAGGGATGGGCAGCTTTACAGATCCGTTTTAAACTCCACTTTTATAACAAATAAAAATAAACAAATAATTTTTTAAAAAGTATAATTATGTATTCGTAAGTTATACTCACATGTACCAGTACAGCTCCATTTTTGTGAGATGTCAATCAGTGAGTAGAGGCTCTCATAGCTGGGGAACAACTTGCTGATCCCTGGCCAATACCACAACTTGCCCTGAAGACAGTAACAATTTTGAGTAATAGAGGCTAAATTCATTGCATTTCTTTGGTTAATCAATTATAATAATATATGTCTATGATCAACACTGGCTCACGTTTGTAAACTCAGAAGTTCAGAGCACCCCATCGTGTTTAGCTAGGTTGGGTTAAATGTTAAAGCACTTTCTGTAACTTAAAACAGATGGTAAGTTTAGCACGACAGCTCGTACGGTAACTTAGCTAACGGGTAGTTAAAGGCCAATCCCCACTGGTGATTTAGCACAATCCAAACACAAGGACATGATTTTGAACTTACTGTATAGCGACAACTCGGTCTTATGAGTTAGCTGGAAAGGTGTGCCATTCCCCTTGTCGTTTCGGAGATGTGATGCGAGTAGAGCTCCAGGAACCAGCTGAGGCTACAGTTAGTTTAGCTAGGCTAGCGTGTAAGGTTAGCAGGCCACAACAACAACAGCCGCTAACGTTACTCTATTTACACACGCCGCGAACAAAACAACAACTGGAATTGTCCTGCTTCATGGACATACCTTCTTGGCTTTATATACAAGGTTACTAGCTAGTTACTCGGTACGCTACTCGTTAACTTAACATTGAAGAAACAACTAAACTAGAGTTTTAGCTGGCGTTAACTAGCTTAACGTTAGCACATCCCTGTGCCTGTGCTTTTGGTTTAACAGTGGGCGGTGTTCATACGACTGTTGCCTTTAAGTGCTTCCCGTAAGCTGCTCCCCCTGAACACAGACGTAATTGTTACACATAGTCGGTTCGTTTTTGCGTTCAGGTGCTACTGTTGCTGTCAGAAAATGTATTTCGATGTTTTTTATGACTATTGTAGGATAATAGAAACGATAAAGCCCATCTCAGGTAAGTTCATAGTTTTAATTATAAAAAAAAAAAGTATGGCATCTATCAGAAAAGTACCGCAAACAGTACAATTGTCAAGGATTCAAAATAGTAATAAGTTATCTGCCTCCCCAAAGAGTACATCTCAGCAGCAGCCTTGTCACAAAAAAGTGATTAAAAAGGGTATTGCTGGGGCGTTTCATTGCGGTCCCTAATAAAGGTCAATATTTCCGATTATATTTCTGGTCATGGAAGGTAGCATAGGTTCGCCTGACACACAAAAGGGTAAAAAATGGGACGAAATACTATGTTCGTTAATAATTTAATTAATTCAATCATTATAATGCATTTATATGACACATAATGTATCAAAAACACATTTATTAAAGAGGCGAGATTATTTCAACACCCAGTGCGTTTCCCCGTGATAACTTTCAAAATGTATTGAAAAACTATTCAAAATACCAATTCAAATACATATAAAACGTAAATGAATGAGGATGATAAATTATAAAATAAATCTAAAAGGTCATATCAGGTTGTTCCTATCTCGACTCCTTGCCTCCATCTAGTGGTCATTGTTTTACAATGCAATCTACCATTTCAAAGACAACCAACTAGTCTCACGTAGCCATACCTATCTCCACACTGAGGGAAAAAACAATTACAGAATTATGATGTAAACAAAGACTAAAATAAATATGTAAATTGAAAATAAAGGAGACCTATCAGAATATACAGTAAGTTATAAATGTGACTAATTCCCAAGCAGAACACAAGGCATCTGCAACATTTTCAAGATCTTTAAAATGAGACTTGACATTGTATTTAAAAAATACTTTTTAAGGGTAACATTTTGTTAAAATAACTTCCAATGCCCCATTTAAACCATATTCAATAAAGCTGAAAGATCAATAATAGTGACATCCATAGTTTCAACCTAACACTGAGAAAAAATGAAACAGATACTGTATTTTTTGTTGTATGTCTGTTCCTGTGCATCCAACAGATACACATTTTTATTACAATTTAAAAACATCTTTTATTACATGTTATTTCACAATTCAAGTCATCCTGTAGTCTTTTAGCCAAACATGATTTGTAGCACATGTGTATTATTTGTAAATCAACAACATATATGAGACTTTTCTGTGAAAGAGAGAGACTTAACAAAGCTCTTCGCCAAAGGCTTCATTGTGGTTGTGGCAAAGTTCAAATCAGCCAAATTGTTGATGTTTAACATAACAGTTTGCAGTAAATTTGCAGTAAATCTTCAGCTATGTGTCCAATAACACAAACATATTCTTCACATTTTCAATGCTTTTTCAGTGAAGTGACACTTTTGAGTCCATTATCTTTCTTATCGGTTATCTTCCACAATGATGGTTCGTCTTGGGTAGGTGTCTACTTCCACAAATATGTAACGAAACTCATATTTTCCATTTTCAGGATTCTGTGAAATAACAAGTTAAAACAGTATCTCAACTTGGTATCTGTAAAAAACATTTCAAAATAAGTCTAATTATCACCTCTGTACATTTAGTCTCTGCTGTCAATTGTGAAATTACTTATGACTTATGTATAGTAAAATACCAACCTCTTTTGACTCAGAGTGTACAGTTCCTTTGAGGCCTGGCTCAGAGCCTTCAATGTAAAACTTAAGTCTCATATGCTTCAATCCATCCTTCAGGTACTCCATATGACTAAGGTAGAAACACGCACACACATGATAAAAATATTTGGACAGAAATTTTTGGACAGAATTTCCTCATATACTAATAATAAGCATTTTATTTGCACATAGCATAGACTGTATATGAAGATGAACAGCCTGAGAGCTCCCCCATAAATTAAGCCAAAACATCTTGATCGCCCATTGATGGAGGCCTCCTCCATGTTAGCGGATGGAAGTGTACGTCAAATTTTCCCAAAGATGTTTTCTGTCATTTTAGGTAGTTTTTATCAGGCTGATGTTTGTTCAAGTTTGATTTTAATTAGTTATTTGATGCTATAAAAACGGGGTGAAATGTCATGATTGACAGCTGTGATAGACTCCTGATTGGTCGGGCAGGTGTATGGGCGGGACTTCGATACCGCTGCACAGACTCTGGCTCCAAAATTACAACATGGCGGCGCCCGTATCCAGGATATTTTGGCTTCACTTTTGTACAGTGGAAGGAAGTGGAGACACCTGGTCCATCTTTATATACAGTCTATGGGACATTGTAACAAAAGTCCCACCTGACTTGCTGCCTCCTTCCTCGACGGGTAGTTTCCCCATAACACTTGATTGGCTCCCCAAATGCACCAATCACCTACATTTTTAATACACAAAATAATGTTAACAAAAATGTCTTTTGCACTTTACTTTTCAACAGATTACTTCAAGGTTTGCGTTTGAATTGGATGTAGACTAGGCAACATACAATACAATAATTAGCACAAATGCATGCATTCACTGTAACACTGCAAAATGTACAGTACTGTCATGTACTATTGGAGGAGATTCTGCCATTATGTTATTGAACTGTTAAGAAGAGAGATACTGTTTGGCCTCAGCAACCTGTGATCTCATTCTTACCTCTGGGTCTAACTTGACTTTGTTGAAGGCTTTCCCATAGACTTTATTTGGACTTGAGGAAGAAAACAGCTCCTGGAACACCACATATAACAGCCCACCTGAAACACACACACGCACACACACGCACACACGCACACACACACACACACACACACAGAACATATTAATGCCCATATCCATGACTTGAAATGAAATGATAAATCTGCTTTAAAATCTTGAGGTTGCAGTCACCCGTCACTCCAAGCCCGATGAGTACAACTATCAAGTAGGTGAAGTCTCTGCCAGCTTCTTTCACTGGAAGATAATGAGGGTGAGAATTATTAGACAATTAGTCAGTCAACTGTAACTAACAGTTTGGTACTGTGCCTGGTTACTTTATTCAACAAATAAACAATGCTTTATTTGGCTCCTGGCTCAGACAGACTATTTTAAAGCATTGCATTGGACTCTGGTGACTTGATTTGTCACAATTTCGATATACTCAATCATTATCAGTGTTGGGAAGGTTACTTTTGAAATGTAATAGGTTACAGATTAATTACCCTATTAAAATGTAATAAGTAATGTAACTATTTCAATTACTTCATGAAAGTAATGTAACTTATTACATTTGAATATTTTTGATTACTTTTCTTACAAATGTTTTATGGGTAATAAAGCTCAAAAGTCCTAAAAAACATAAATATAAAGCAGGCAGTGTAGAGTGCTGTAGGTGTCTGGGAATATGCCAAAAGAAGTCATTCCTGCACGGAGAAAAGATGCAAAGCAAAAACAATATATTCAGATGTAACCCCTTTGTAATCCCCAACATTTTGATTATTGACTGTAATATAATTACATATTTGTTTCTTAGTAACTGTAACTGATTATTTACATTAATTTTGTAATTAGTTAGAGTAATGTAGTTACATGTAACTAGTTACTCCCCAACACTGATCATTATAGTGAGTAAAAAACGATCTTGCTACGTCAACTATATGCTATATCTTGAGAATTACCTTACTGTGCATTTGGAAAAAGTCCTCCTGTTTTCTAATTTTCATGCAATACTAGTTAAGTGCAGATGGCGTGACCGCAGTGGTTTGACAGCGTGGAAAAATATCTAATCATACAATGCATCGCACTAAAATGAGAGTACACAAGTTATATTGTATATCAGTGGCGTGCTTACCTGTTTGTGCAGCTGAATGCTTTGGGCTCCCTCTCTGGTACCTGGAGACAGACTTGTCTCTCTCTTCGGGGCTGCTTTGATTTCTGGCTGTGGAGTGGAGTGAAATACCCCGCCGTCCCTGTGCTTGAATGAAGCAGCTCAGTACAGGAGCCTCGGCTCTTCTGTGGGAGGTCAGCCTCGACACTGTTGACGCTGTCCTGTGTGTGTGGATGAGCAAACTGACTTCTCTGAGTTTGCATTTCTGCGCGCAGTACTGTGTCGTTGTCTGTTGTAGATTCCGGTGCAGAGCTTTCAATATCTGCATGTAAGCCATGGTTATGTCCTCTGTGGGTTAGCTTAAACTGCACAGCAAGCTAACAAGTTGAGTTAGCGTGTACTTTAGCACGGGCGGCAGCCAGCTAAAGCTATAAAAAAAAAACTAGCATACACCTACCGCAGGCAAAAAGATAATATAAAGTGACTTATTATACGTCATGAACCCATATCTTTACAACCTACGATGTGCTACAAGCATGTATGTATACAAGAGCGTCTGTCGGTCGTGGTATTTGTATTTCTGTGGCGCATACATTTGTCGTCACGCACCGATTATATAGGAATCATGGGAGACTGAGTTTTTAATGTAGAAACATAGCAATCGAATTGAACGCTTGTGAAGAGTTGATATAGTTTAATTCAATTTGTTAAATCAGCTGGAAGTTGCACTGTTAAATTCCTGAAGTGGAAATGATGTAGGGTTTGTTAATCATTTGTAATTTCTTAAGGAAAATGTCAAAAATGTGGCCAGACACATAAGCAAGGTAGTGTATTAAAAATAGCAAAAGAAGGTATGTTCACATTTAATAGGATTTCTTATATGGTAACATAATACAGTGATGTGTAGGAGGCTTCATATAGAACTACTGAATGCTACTTGAGGTTACATGGATTTTATGTCCTTGATACATTTTAAACTAAGAGTGATTCAAAGATATGGCATAAATAGACATTTGGCAAAACCAACAACCATGTAGATCACACCATTACTTTAGTAATCTACTATGCACTCACTGTGAAACAAACATTTTCCCCCAATTTGGGAGATTACAATTGTTTCAAAGAAATACATATAAGTAATGCAGTGAGCTTTACACTAAGATACTGGCACCTCATCTTTATTTAAAATCTCAATTTAAAATATTTTACATTCAGTTACAGTGTATGTAACTACTGCAAAAGTGTATTCCATTCAGTGAACATGTCTCCACAAGAATTTCAGCTTGGTTTCTCCTGTGTATATTGCTCATCAGGTGTTTTTTCAAGAATGTGATTTAAGAAAAACATTTTCCACAATTGCTGCAATTATGTGGCTTGTGTGGGTTCAAATATAAAAGTACTTGTCTGTATGCACTCTTATATGCTTTTGAAAAGGTAGGCTACAGCTTCTCACCAGTGTGGGCTCTTCTCACGTGGACTATCAAATTATGTTACATCTGAAATGTTTCTCATGTATTACAAATATACAGCTTCTCACTTGTGTGGGTTCTCATATGCCTTATCAATGCTCTTATGGCACAGAATCCTTTCCCATAGGTCTTGCACAAGTAAGGCTTCTAAACTGCGTGGGTTCTCATGTGGATTTTCAAATAATCGCTACGACTGAAATCTTTCCCACATGTGTTACAAGTATACGGCTTCTCACCTGTGTGGATTCTCTTATGCCTTATAAAGGCTGAAGGGTCACAGAATCTTATGCCGCAGATCTTGCAAAGGTGCGGTTTCTCACCTGTGTGAGTTCTTATGTGGATTGTCAGGACACTATTACATTTAAAACTTTTCCCACATATTTTGCAAGAATATGGGTTCTCACCTGTATGGATTCTTATATGATTCTTCAATGATGTTATCTGATTGAATCTTTTCCCACATGTTTTGCAAGAGTATGGCCTCTCACCTGTGTGGACTCTCAGGTGTTTCTGAAATAGTGAATTGTACTTAAAATCTTTTCCACATATGTCACATTTGAAAGACTTTTTACCTGTGTGAGTATTACAGTAAATCTCTGACAAGTTAGGGTTGTTTACATTGATATAGGGACTCTTCTTTAGTTCTGTCTCTGCATTTCTAGTTGATCCCGAGGCTCCATGCTTGCCTCTTTTTTGATCTTGGCTCTCAGTTTCATGAGAGTTGTGAGAGAGGAGCTGGTGGACAATATTTGGTTCTGATACCACATAGCTTTTAACTGAAATGTAGTTTAAAGGATTTTCCTCCACCACACTCTGAGTTTCATGGATACTCAAGTTCAGAGTCTGATCTTCACTGTGGTCACTTTCCTCATAAGTAGGAGTCCACATAAAGGTGTCAGTCT
>JAOVVB010233149.1:0-10230 GCA_028570985.1 Heterobranchus longifilis
GCGATCAGCTGTGATGACGGTCGGTCCAGAATGTAAACAGAAGCGGCGTGCTTTGCTGAGCCGCTGATGTAATGCGTAACAAGGGATGTGACATTCTTGGATTTTCGGAAATTCGTGTGACAAAAGGAGTCTGAAATGCACATTTTGGGCTTTTAGATGCCCTTTATAGAGCAACTTAAATGAGGTGCTGCACCCTATACAGAAAAACCCTCCCTCCTTTTGGAATTTTGATGATGAGCCACATCCTTCGTCAAATATTTTTTGACAAATAACTTAATTTTGCACGACTAGTCTTGACTCTACCTTTATCAGCACTCTTCTTGTGTTTAGTCGGTGCAGGTAGTGGAGAAGACGGGACCACCTCAGGCTCGCTGGGTGACCGACTCTCCTCCTGCTCCTTGTTCCGGAGGTCTTTCTCCTCCAGGTAGCGGGCCATGAAGAAATTGCTGCACAATTACAGAACACAAAATTATATTCTGGGTCACAAAAACAGCACCATGTTTATAAGTAAATATTGAGCTCCAAAATATTTGTGGCACCTAATACATCAAGTAGAACACAGATGATCTCTACAGATGGTCTCAGGTCACTTAATGAGGAGGTGCCACAAGTAGGGATGGGACATTGATCGATTTTATCAGAAATTGTGATAAAAACACTCACAATAAATTGATCGTGGTGAATTTCCATTATCGGGATAATCGGGAATATCGTCATTAATTGACTGCAGTTTACTACAGTGTCCTATCTGTGATGCAATACAAATATTTGTAGTCGTAATGTTTTGAGAATTCTGTGTATTTTAGTACTGTTTTAAGAGTTTTAAGCATATTTCATTGATTGCCGGGATAATATCGTGAAATTATTTTGGCCAGGATAATCGTGACATGAAATTTTCATATCGTCCCATGCCTAGCCACATTATTCTGTGCTTGGTCCATTATTATTTACAATCTACATAAACAATATTATTGCTCCAGCACAGACGTATAATATCCATCTCTATGCAGATGACACAGTATTGTATGTTTGAAATGGGGTTGCATCACACACAGAAGGAGAATCTTCTCTGATATTCTTCTCTCTAATCTCAAACATGCAGACACTACAGAAAATAATGGTGCATCACACACTACGGGATATTTATGAAGATTATAGTGCCAGAGGGAGCGATACGCCACCTCATGTCACCTCTCTCATGTGATCTCATGAGGAATAAATCTTTGTAATTCTAAGTAATTTCATTTCATTGTTCGTTTGTTCGTCCGTTCGCAACTTTATTGTCCACGATGTGGAAAATTGTCTTCGGCTTCACCACAAACAACATGAATTACAAGTAAGACAGGAGTAAAAAACAGGATAAACACTGGAAGAGTTAATTCATATGCAATCAAATACAGTTTGACAGGTCTGTTACAAAAGTAAGTAATATGTAAACATAAGACAAATGTGCAAAATCAGTGAGGGGTGGGGGGTGGTAGTATTTCTAGTTAGAGGAATACATTTTAGATATCTGTAGACTTCGTGTAGGTGTATATTAAGTCCCCCTCGCTACTGCAGAAGGATGCAGTCTGCATATAACACAGTATATAGTCTAAAACTGCAGTTTCCATTGGGATGAAGAAAGTACTTTATCAATCTATCCAAACTAATGTACTACGACTAATATAAGACGTGATAGTAGTAGTTCCAAATCTGAATCCAGTACGGTGTACTGTAAATATAGCATTGTCCACAACAACCCCCACACCATCGTGATGCCTCGTAACTCTATAAGCTTTTCTTGGGGTCGTGAGACATAATGCAGAAGCAACCAATAAGAAGAGCTCAGTGCATCATGATGATGCGATGTGACAACAGGAAAACAAGTGCAAGGCATTAACCTCGGCATGACCCCGTTCCAGGTCAACTATATGTGACCCCATTAAACCCCAATGCACACAAATGGCAGCACTTTATTTGTTTATGATGAAGATAATTCCAGATTAATGTGAATAACTAAAGGGAGCCGAAAGGACGACGTCTTTTTGTAGGCCAACCCAGAAGCTAGCGTCGCCATGGGTTCCCTCGTCAAAAAGCCTCTGGGATTTTTGAATTGGATTTTGGATCATTGCACAAAATAATCTCATGCATACTTGCCAAACCTCCTGATTTTCCCGGGAGACTCCCGTTTTTCATTGCCCTCTCCCGGTGTTCTCCCGGCGTCACATTTCTCCCGGATTTCTCCTGATTTATGACAGATTTTCACACCGTTTTCTCCTTTACAGCGTGTATAAGTCATAGACTGTATAAGTCTTAAAGTCTACTGTTTCCACCCGGGCAACTATACAGCGACACCAAATTACGTTTCTTTGCATGCACGTGACGCGACGCAGAAGGGAGCTACTATCGTTCAAACTCATTAAAAGAAGAAGCTTCTATGTAGCCGTGACCACAAAGATGACGATGACGACGTTTACCCTGGACAACATCATCCTCCAAAACCTGACTGTTGGACCTCAGTTGCTCTGATGCAGCAGTGAAACTTTTTGAATTTGTGAAATGGAATGAAATGAATTAAAGTGAATAAATGAAATGAATGTATATTTGTTTATAGTTCTCGGCAGAGAGGCGAATCATTCTGTATATACTGTATACTTCTTTGTTACTTGTTTAAAAGTAAAATAAAGAGTGTTTAACATAAAAATGCTGTTGCTGTGTACTTATTATTTAGGTATTTTTATTCTTTAACATGCAGGAAATCCCACCTTGATTTCAGAATCCTCCCTATTTTTGTGGTCTCAATGTTGGCAAGTATGATTGCATGTCAGGAAACTTACGTACTGCCTGAGATGAAAAACTATTTTGCAACAAAGTGTGGACGAATATATAATAGTGATTTCAAAAAACAGCACAAAATGATCAATTTGATCATTGGAGAATCTGGAAAACGGATGAGCAATTCAATATCCCTCCAGAGATGAAATCCTCCAAAGTACAAAGATTTGAACACTACCTGAGTACATGGTCCACGTCTGATTGGTCGCAGGGGTTTTGGCCCTTCAGCATGTTGCTGAGAGGATCATTGATCCACTGGGCAGCAGTCATCACATGATCAGCCCTCTCCTGACCCTCTGCTCTGCGGTCCAGCCGTGTCTCCATACGACCAAAGTGGCTGGAGACGGCAGCTGAGGACATGCTCTGCACACAGACACAGAAAAATTCTTCAAAACGACGACAACAACAAGCTATTTGCCACAACCGTTCATATGAATTACATGGTTGACAACCCCCCTGATTCAACATCTGCACACAATCTAATCCTAACAATATATATTTTTGTTAATTACATAGGACCCAAATTGCAGGAGGACGCAATATTTATCAAATATGTGTCAAAATACCATTTTAAATGAAGTATTGTGGTCTTGCAGAGATGTCCCGGCCTACAAATCATATTCTAAAAATCCTACAGATCCTCGCAAAAAAATCATGCCATGATCATTTTAATATATTTTTCAATGAAGGTGAGAATAATGATGCAAACATGATCATTCCTTGTAATATCGTGAATCATATCACAATTGCAATATCAGTCAAAATAATAATAGATATTTTCCTCATATCGTGCAGCCTTAAACCTCACCTTTAAACACATTATTTTAATACAGCTTCTTCTTAAATCGTTTTTTAAATTCTGTGCTTTTGTGTCGTTATAAACCTTATTTATTTATATTTGAATACACTGTATACAATGCATGTGCTCTATAGATAGGGTCTAAGGACAGACGGTGTCATATTCTCTACAAATTGTTGAGGAAAATGTATGATTTGTGATATTGGGATAAGTAACTAATCATTATTATGGCCTCCTCCTCCTGACAATGATGTGATAGCACTAAGTAATACTGTTGAGTAAAAGCGTTGATGCGTGTCTATTGGTTCGGCCCTCGTTGTGTGACCCCGGCGTGACCTCGGTTCATGGTGTCACATCTCATCTTTCTGGCTTTTGTGATACTGTAAAAACTGAAATGGCAGGGGTCAGAGGTCATGGTCTGTGTTCTGATTGCTGCCGTCTTGACTCGCTTCTTGCCTCCAGCTGCCTCTTCACATCAGAGCGCGTCTGAAGATTCAGACCATCAGCACATCACTAATGAATCACATCTCCTTTGTCAAACCTTTATTTGTTCAATCTTTACGCTTAATGCGTACACACTGAGCTGGATATCCAGATCTGCTGCTGACACATGAGCCATCGTTGGCCACAGACCCAGCAGAAACTAGGACAAAACCGGACTTCTGAGCTTGTGCTACGGGGGTCATTGCTGTTTAATTCATCACTACTCGCCGCCAACGTTGCCGGTTTTGGACAGACCGGGTCGGACCTCGGACTGGTGGGACGACTTTGAGAATGAAGTGGTTGTAGAGGACGAATGGCGAGAGAACTTTGGTATGTCAGGGACATGGCTGTTTTTTTCATAGCAGAGTATTTTTACATACTTTAAAACGTGTCTGGAGGGGGACTTTAACAGTTGATCTGTTGACTAGTGCTGATGATTTTTGACAGGGAAAGGTTGGGTCTGTAGCCAAAAATGTGATTCATAAATGTTACCTTTTCATTGTTGCAGACGATGCAGAAGACCTCTGCCTCAATGGATAGCTGTCCTCTTGCATCATAAACCTCCCGGCCCTTCAGTCTGCTGATCCTTGGTGGTGCAGATAGGTTCGTAAAGTAATTAGCCTAAAGTGACAGTTAATGGTTAAAAGGTGAAAGTTCAGGAGAAAATGTACCTCATTTCTTTACATGTCTGGTTTCAGAATCCATGATTCCAAATCCATGAGCTGGTTAGATTATTCTGACATAAATTATGCCAGAGAAATATGGCAGAGAGTGAAAAGTGTGTTAACCAACCCCAGGTCCTTTGAATCCATCACATGGAGATGTGTCTAAAACTACTATACACACACACACACAAACATTTACTTTACAAATATTCAGCTCAAATATTTTTCACTGTTACATTCAGGGTCAACATACAAATAGTTAACCACCAAGGATGTAACACACACACACGGTCGCCTAGGGCGCCACCATGTGGAGGGGGCGCCACGCCAACAAGAAGAAAAAATGAAGGAAAAAAAAGTTTAATCTGATATTTTTTCATGTTTTAAGAAAAATATGGTTTGTGGTTTTTCTAAGTAGGCATGGGATGATATGAAAACTTCATGTCACGATTATCCCGGCCAAAATAACTGCCAATATTATCTCGATAATCAACGAAATATGTTTAAAACTCTTAAAACGGCACTAAAACACACTGGGATCACTTTACCTTACATTTTGATTTGTTGGGACTTTTTTCTTATAATATTACGACTTTTTGCTCATAAAGTTCTGACTTTTTTTCTCAAAACATTACAATGTTTTTCTTGAAATATTACGACTTTTTTAATCAAAACATTGACTTTTTTTTTTTTTTTACAAAACATTACTACATTTTTAATCCAAATGTTACAACTTTTTTTTTGTCAAAACATTATGACTTTTTTCAAAACATTACGACTTTTTTAATTTAAAAAAAAGGGGGGTCCTGAACATATTTTACACACGCACGCGCATGCACACACACACACGCACGCACGCACGCGCACACACACACACACACACACACAGTGGTAACTGTTCTTCAACCGGTTGTTAGCCTAGCGTTATGCTAACTGTTGCTGTCGGTAAATGTAGCTAACGTTAGCATTAGCATAACTTTAGGGAAACAAGCTCCTACCAGGTAACCGTGAACGTCTTCCGGTTTGTGGAAGAAGAGCTCGTGCAGAGCTCTCTCTATCTTCCCGGGAACTCCGTTAACTCGGTAAAACTCTGCAGCTGCAGTTTTAATATCGTACAAGTCCTGCTCCTCCTTAGAAAGACGGCTCATAAACCCTTGGTAAGACATTTCCCCCGGTGTCCCTGCTGTCTCCGTGTTGTCTGTTACCATGGAAACAACACATTCACGGGACAGCAGGGGCCTGGGAAATCAGAGTGATGTCGCGCGTTACTTTATGCCTATAATAAATATATAATTGTGGGAAAAAAAGGTTAAAGAGGTGTCAATAAATACTAGCAGTGGTGGAATGTAACAAAGTACATTTACTCAAGTACTGTACTTAAGTACAAATTTGATGTACTTGTACTTTACTTGAGTATTTTCTTTCCCTGCGACTTATTAAGACTAATTAAGATTTTTTCATTCGAAACATATGAAGAACTTGTAAAACACTGTATAAAATATTTATGTTTTGATGTAGATTAAACTACCCAACAGTATATTTAAGTACAGCTGAAATAATTAAATTAATTGTCAAGTTCTTTGATCATTTGAGTCATTTTTCATGTAAAAACATTTCATGGTTCCAGCTTTTCAGATGTGAAAATGTGCTGCCTTTCTTTTGAATTATTTTATTTCATAATTTAGAGGATTTTCTGAAATGAGTACTTTTTTACTTTTAATACTTAAGTACATTTCCCTGATTATATACTTTTACTTAAGTAACATTTTGAATGCAGGACTTTTACTTGAGTATTTTTACAGTGTGGTATAAGTACTTTTACTTAATCTGAATTCTATCTATCTATCTAATCTGAACTTTTACTTGATCTGAATACCTCCACCACTGAATACTACCCTGGCAATCACTACATGCAGATATATATATTATATATTATATAACACTTTGTGGAAGGACCTTTGCAGCTGTGTCATGGCCACATGTATTTAAAGACTTAGAGCATTATTATGGGAAGTGTGGTGTTTGGTTTCTTAGTATACCCAAGAAAAGAAGACAAAACTTTTTTTATAATTAATTTGGCAATGATTTTGGCAAAGTATTTTATCCATTTAGCAATAAAAAAAACCCTTCATATTGTCGTTTTTCTGAAGGATTTTGAACACTGCATGAAACTGCTCTTTGATTCGACCAACAAAAGGCTGTTAAGACACTTGACATAATATGTATGTCTTATAATATCTTTGTTTAGTGTGACATCCCCCTGGCTCTTTTTTACAGTTTTATTTGTATACTACCATTTGTATACTCGATCTTTTTTACATTCAGTTAAATAAAAAATGAAAAAAAAGAAGAAAAAATTGTGTTATGCCCTGTATGTGACCTACTGCTTTGTAAAGCACAGCTGCAAAGTAAGAAAAAAAATTGTTTAATTATGGAATTATAATTGACAATTGCCCCTTATCAGCAGTAAATTATGATTCATAACAAACTGTATATTTGTGTGGGTGTAAAACAAGTGGCTTCCAGGAAAGGTGAAACATATTCAAAAGACAAAGTAACCTATACAGTGAAAGAAAGACACACACACACACACACACACACACACACACGTTCTGGCGAGATCAACAAATTGACTCGTAAATGAAACATGGCTGAAGTTTTAATAGTGCTGCTCTGGTCAGCAGTGATGTAAAATAGGCCTAAATGTGATTTGAAATGCAAAAACTCATATGGTCCTTTAACACAGGAAATGATTTGTATACATCTTCTTTGATGAGATTTGTGGACGACGTCTTTTTGTAGTCCAACCCGGACGTTAGGGGTTCCCTCGTCAAAAAGCCGACAGTCGCATGTCGATGTTTAATGTCCTCCACCACCTCTGGAGTCTCATTTGGACACTTGTTAGCAACCGCCTTTTTAAAACACACGGAAAAGCTTCTAAATTCACCAGCGGGGGATTTACAGACGTGTTTTAATGTCGCAGAACAAAACGTTAAAATCTCTGAAGCTCGTGTTAAACAGACTTTAAAAACACATTAAAAAAAACACACTGACTTCCAGACGAGGAGACAGGAAGTGATGAAACTCATTTCCGTGTTTTGGAAATACAAACTTCGGCGCCCGATAAGAAGTCGATAATAAACGGTGTCGTCACATACAGACACTCAGACCCTGATGGACAAAAACCACCAGTTTTGATCCCACTGTCATTACAGCATGACATCATGTGTTTATTATATCAGACCTTCAGTCCAGAGCTCTGGCTTCAATATTTTAGTTTTTACTGTTTTCCACCAGATTGAGTCGTTTTCTCATGTTTGTCCTCTGAGGTTCCCACATCTTCTTAAACATCAAATTCAAAGACTTTCCAGGCCCAACTGCCTCAAATTCAAGGACATTCAATGAGAACTAGCAGCTTTACAGACAACAATTAAAAAAAGAGAGGTCTGAATGTGTGTTTTATTTTATTTTTTCAGGCAAACCTGAAGATTCGTTAACGTACGAGAACATCGCGACAACGTAGAGACGAGATTACACGCGAGTTTTGGGCGGGCGGCGCGAGTGACGCGAATTTGCATGAGCTGAAAAATCTGACCTTCCGCGGCGATCGACGCCAGTAATCGTGCAAATGAATCGAGTCAAAACGACAGATTCCAACGTCCAAACTTTACAAGATTATTTTATTCGTGTCCGGTGTGAACGCACGCTAAACGTGCGTTCACACCGGACGCAAATAAAATAATTTGCATGAATTAATTACATATAAAGTCAATGCAAAGACGTGATTAGACGCTCATTCGCCTGAGTTGAAAAATCGGAACTTCTGCGGCGAGCGACGAGAGTAATCGTGCAAATGAATCGAGTCAAAACGATAGATTCCTGCGTCCAAAGTTGCGCTGATTAAGCGAGTAGATTATTTTATTTGTGTCCGGTGTGAACGCACGCTAAACATGCGTTCACACCGGACACAAATAAATAAATTTGCATGAATTAATTACATATAAAGTCAATGCAAAGACGTGATTAGACGCTCATTCGCGTGAGCTGAAAAATCTGAACTTCTGCAGAGAGCGGAATCGAATTAAGCGAGCAGATAATTTTATTTGCGTCCGGTGTGAACACGCGGTACCAGATGAATGTTTTCTAAGATGAGGCACAAGGGTTAATAGTGTGTGTGCTGCAGTGCGTGCAGAGACGTACCGTCGTCGGGGATGGGCTCCATGTCCCAGGGACTCATCTTCTCCGTGTCTCCGTTGTCCCAGCTGCATGCAAACAGTGTTGATATGAATCACCACCATCATCACACTGAAGCCTTTTGTTATTGTTGCACAGGTGGCGTCGCCGTCAGCGCTGTCGCTCCTCTCTCACACTAAAGTGGATGTCACTCTCCTAACGGGGTTTTCTAAATAACGTGCGACCGTACAAACACTCGCTGCTGACAAGAAAAAGCAACTCAAACAGACAATATGCTTATTAATGTTTGGAATTAGAATGTCAGCGGCAAACGAGAGCCGAGCGACGCAAAACAAAGGGCAGCGTTAGCTGGCATTTTAAATGTCAGATTTAAACTGCCACCCAGGATCGTTTCGTGGGGTTTTGTGAATGATTGGAGGCGCGAGGTGTTTGTGCACTTAATGAGCGCTGAAGAGAGGAGGCGTCACTGCATTTGCCTGGAAATCGTCCAAGTAGACAAGTTCCTGTTGCATGTAAAACATTTTAATGAAACGGTTTCACATTTCTCATTGTGTCGGTGTGAAGGACGCAGGGAGACGCAGAGACGCCGAGTGCACGGGAGACAAATCAGAGTTTTCACACTGCGGCAGCCAACTTCAGGGATTCTCTGAATTCAAACTTTCTCAAGATCTGTGCTCCAGGATCTGTGCAGAAAACCTCTGACGTCCATCATGCGGAGCATGAAAACAGACGCTTCCTTTTCATCGCCATTTCCTCGAGATTCTGATTCATTCTGGTCTGTTTTCTGTCATTCCTCTGAAGCTTTTCTCTCCTTTCTGTTTCCACACTTTATATCTGTTTTCATTTCCCCTCTGTTTGTTAAGAGGAGTTACGCAGTCATTTATTTAAATGCAACTATGGCTGCACAATATATCGTTTTTTTATCGTCATCGCAATAAACACATCGAGAAAAACACTCAGTGATTTTTAGTAGAAAGAGAGTGTCTGTAGAAAACTGCTCTTTAAAAAAAAAAAAGGTGCCTTTTGTGTTCAGTTCAATTTGTTCAATAAAATGTCAGAAATAACTTTCAGTTTTTTTTAATTAAACAAGCAGTTTGTTGTATTTTATCAGAATACTGAAAACAGCAGAAAGACAGAACTGATAAACTGTTAAAGTAACATCGTTATCGCAATGTTCATTCTCTGAAGGTTTTTAGAGAACGTTTAAGGAACGGGTTCTCTAAAGGTTCTCTAAAAACCTTTAGGACGAGGAGATGATGTCATCGTTTCCCA
>JAOVVB010233150.1:0-10230 GCA_028570985.1 Heterobranchus longifilis
CACACACACACACACACACACACACACACACACACGCACACACACGCACACACACACACACACACCCACACACACCCTCACACCCACACACACACGCACACACACACACACACACACACACACACACACACATGCACGCACGCCTATTTTCTGTGCAATAAAGGCCTTTAAATAATCAGGCACTAGTAGCATAGTGAGGCAAATATTTGGACATTGAAATGCTTCATTAAGTTTACAAACATGAAAACAGTCTGCCCTGTTAACATGTGACCTAAAACTTGTTGTAAATGGCACTGCTGGTGGTAAATTCCTCGCGTACACGACATTTATGACTGTCCTTTGAACCTTCATCGCGGCTGTACTTTCCCAAATTGTATAAATCACACAATATCGTGCATTATGATCCTCCTGTTCAAACAGGGACATATATTTGTCAGGAACATGTATGTAGTTCAGCTGAGTTCATACTAGCAGAATAACAATTATGTCATATTTTTAATATCTGTGACCCATACTCTCAAATATGATACACAAAGCAGCCTGCAGGTGGCAGCAAATCTTAAATTTGAGAGGAACATGATGTGAAAGTTAAAGATAGTTGAGGGACCAAAGACAGGGTTTCATCTTGACATCTTTATTCCTGTCCTGCAATACATTTGCCACATTTTCAAAGAGTAAATACATCTTAAATAGCTAAACAGTTGACATTTTCACAAATTCCTTCCACACCTCCATCCACAGTTTGCAAGGGAGAAACAAGCCCTTGAGCCCACTGTATCCTTGTGCAAAACTCCCAGTGGTCCGTACAGTCTTTGTCATGCTCGCCAGATTTTCTGACACGTATACTTGTGGTTTTGCTGGCTGGAGTATCCCTGTGGCAACATGGCGCCGATATTCTAATGAAACAGGAATTTGAGCGCATAGATTTGTGGAATTCTATGTATTATTATTATCATGGATGTACAGGGAGAGGACAAGCATATTATCAGGACTGTAATTACAGGTTACAAACGCCACGCTCGTTTTTTTTTCCATTAAAGAGGTTTGAGTACAATGGGTGAAAAATAAAAGTTAGGAGCGCAGCCGAAAGTGGGACCAAGGATCAACTCCTGCATTATTTCAATATTGTAAATTTTCAACACGAGGCTTCATTCAAACAACATCTGAAGACTCAAACATTCTCAGTTTTGTATCCTTCCTCCAAGCAGAGAAATGAACACGAAACTGATGAAAACAACTTGACCACTACCATCCACACATCAGCCAGACTGATCTTCTTTCTTTAAGCCGTGTTATGAGTGAAAAAAAGAGTCATTTTAACTGTACAAAATTAAGTCAGAAATAAACATTTTTGTTTCCTCTGACAGGATGGCAAAATAACATTTGTTTTGACGCCTTTCACAGAAGAGGTCTGAGATGTCTGAGGTTTGCATCTGAAGCTTGTTACCAAAACCTGCCTGTAGTGTGTGGAACTCCATCATACATGACCAATTCTCTGAGTTGGTCATGTATAACCTGAACTTAAAGTAACAGTTTCTACCAGAGGTTTTAGTTCTAGTTTATAGTAATCCCCACCACATGTTCCAATGTAAAGGGAACTTTGTATGAACATGAGAGCAAGATAACTTGGCTGATACTTGGCTCTGACACTGTTGTTTTTCAGTCGTGTTAAACAGAATCACATTCAGACGCACATGCCGTTACAGAAAACCCTTTTTTTTTTTTTTTTTTTCTTTTTTTAAACCAGTGTAGTGTTTTCAGGGACTTGCCTTGACTTTCAAATTCTATACAGCGCATGTCTAAACGCAACACTCTTCTATATATATTTTTTAGTTGCACACATAATCAAACATAAACAAAACAAATGCAGCCAACAGAACACATCGTCTCAGGTCGAGCTCGCTGCACACATGAGGTACAAACTAACTAACAGATAAGGCAAAGTAAACACAGAGCAGTCTTTTTTCCATTTAGGCAGCAAATTAATGCAGTTGTGGAGAGCACAAGCTAGTCAGTATTAATAAAAACAACGCGATGCACTCCCATAACCATCACCTATTACACACAATAGTCCCACACGTACAGTAAATATGGTTCTGACATGATTAGCACCTGACCTGTTATTGTTCCATTGTAGAGCTGAGGTTGCAGAGAAAGAGGAGCAGTTTGAGGATAGTATGGTGTGTGTGTGGAAAAAAAAAACTGTCGGACTCTGATGCAGGACCTGTGCGTTAACTGGTGACATCCTTAACCCTGGTTTGCAGGACTGCTAGGTGAGACTTTCCTGGACCCTGATTCCTGAGCCTTATTATCCGCAAGGAGTGATTCTTACAATCTAAAAAAAAATAGCTGTTATCACTGTGTAGTAAATAGGAGTTGTACAGCATACAGTTATTGAAATGAAATGCAAGAAAAATCAACTGGTATAACTGTACAAGTGCAGGGGTTTCCTCCTATTTCTACAGGCCGCCTCTCGAGCAACAGGAGAGATGACAACGACTACATTTCCATGCACAGCACCCCTCCTCCCTAAACCAAAACTAAAGCAGGTAGCAATGAGAGGTGGTTTATTCCCAATACTTTGTGTAAATTGGACAGTAAGAATCCTACTGCACCAGAACCTACGTACACTAGCCATTACTATTATTATTCCACAAAGACACGTCTCACTGGAGCAAAGAAAACATCTGTCAGGAGAGAAGGCAGCTGTAATCTGGAAATTCATCTATCTTTATATCTATCTCCATTCAACATTTCTACGTATGCCAAAAGGAATTCCAACTATGTCAGGCAGGTCATGAAAAAAATGTCAAACCATCTGTAATAAAACACCCTTGCTCGCATATTGCTCTGTGACTTTCAAATTCTGCAATCACAAACAAAATGTTCCATATAAAAACAAAATCAAAAGATTTTGTACAGCTAGGCTAACTGTTAAACAACAACAACATCAACATCAACAACAACAAATTATAGTCATTCCCGTGTCAGCCTCCGCCCCCTGTATCCAGTATAATGAAGGGACGACAGCCAGTCGAGGGAAACCAAAGGCAGGTAAGGGAGGAGGGGGGAGGAGGGGGGGGGGTAATTCATGTGAGAGGTTTTTGGGCAACTAAACGTCCATTCCAGTCCTTTCCATTTAAGTCAGTCAGTCCTTCCAGTGGGCGGGCAGCGGGGAGTGGAGTTAGGCTTTCAAGGTGGGAGGAGGTCAGAGACACCTCCTTTAAGACCAGTGTTGAGACTGAAAACAATAAGTTAGCAGGAAACTTGTTGAGCTACCCAGCGAGACCACACTGGAGTTGACAAAGAGTCTTTAGTGGTGTTGCTCACAGGTCGACGTGTGGACCAAAAAAAGGGGGCCGGACCGGGCTAGTTCAGGTAGCCACGTAGGGCAACAGTCCAAATCCTCCTTTCCATGAAGGTCTATGGTTCAGTCAGCTCTGGTGGTTTCCTTGAGAGCTTTTGCTTCAATCATCCTCTTTTTGAAAAAAAGTTTATATTTCATCATTGAGTTGTTTTTATCTTTCTATCTTTAAGTCCATGCTGCCACTACGAGCTGTAGCATTTCTCCTCAACGTGCAACAGTCAGCTGGGGATCAGAACGACAGGAGAGGGGGACCGTTAGTGCCATTTCATTCTTTCTGGGAAAACTAAGACAGTTAAAGGTTTTAACTGAGGTTTCACATTTATTTTTTACTTACAATGGGCAGTCATATGCATAAAACATAGGGGAGTAATGATTCTGAAACTGAGACTGGAAACCTGCGACACAGAACGTTAATGCAGCGGTATGTGCGGCTGCACGGATATTTTCCTGGATGCAAATGCGACCATCGCCTCGCCGGCTTTCAGACGGTGCGGGCGGACAGAGACCACGAGAAGAGCGGTAACAAGAAAGGAGGGGGGTCGTGGTGCTTGTGAACAACAGGTGATTTAACTCCAGCCACATTACTGTCGATTTTATCTGCAAAGGGAGTTTACATGCACCATCTTTGTTATTGTTTATATCCCAACATAAGCTGCTGCAGACGTCGCGAGTGACCACGCCCACTCTGATCGCTAAAATACGGACTCAAAGCCCCAACGCTTTTAAGTTAAATTTCCCGCTGGGATTAATAAAGTGTGTCTGTCTAAAAGAATGTGTTGTATTGCATTGGTCAGAGACAATGTGACACATCATATAATCTAATTTGTCTTTGAGTTTTGTGGACCGTTTGTGTTCAATTTGTAAGTTTACGAATGGACAAAGTCAACTGTCAGCAATGTGAAGACTGTATTTAGTTAAATTATGTGAAGTTAATGTATAAAGTTAATCTACCTCAGTGTTCTTGAAATGTTCTTTTAGTTGATTTAATAAAACTCTGAAACAATTTTCCCTGTTTTTTCTTATTAAAAAAAGGTGTGAATTAAACTGTGGCTAAAAAAAATGGAGGTGGATTTGGAGAATCATTACACCCCGGATTAAAAAAAAAGACATACGAGTTTCAGTATAATGTGTTCAGACCAGATGCGAATAAAATAATCTACTCACTTAATCCTTGCGAGTTTGGATGCTGGAATCTTTTGTTTTGACTCGCGTCAGTCGCGCAATTACTTGCGTCGCTCGCTGCCGAAGTTCAGATTTTTCAACTCATGCAAATTTGTGTCATTCGCATCATTGCGCCCCGTCATTCACGCCACCCGACTGCAACTCGTATCTAATCGCATCTTTACATTGAGTTTATATGTAATTAAATCGTGCAAATTAATGTATTGGTGTCCGGTGTGTACAATATAAAGACTTCCCATATTAGTGTAACTGTCATAAAAGACAAAGACATTTGTGGAGAAAGGTCTCACCTGCATCACGATACCACGCAGCGACAGCTCATACAGTCCTGACCGCTCTCATCAGGCGGGTTGAGTTTCCGCAGCTTGTGCTGTCTGATCTCCCGCACCAGTGTGTAGAAGGCGTCCTCGACTCCCTGTAAACACACAAACACACAAAAAAGGTTACAGAGAGATCTGGGCTCTGACAGCCGTCAGCTCTAAGTAGAGTCCACGACACGCACCCCTTATAACTGACAGCAAACCTCTCACGTGTACTCGCCGTTCAGAGGCCATCACCGTGGCAACCCTGATATATCAGACGCCGTTAATCAAGAAATCCTAATGACCAAAAAGAAGTCTTTTTGCACACCGAATCACCGACTTCTCTGCAGATTCAGTGTGGAGTGTGCGACCGTATGTAGCTCCATAACGTGTGACGGTGAGTCACAGACAGTGGGAGCTGTGCGGCGACTTGTCCCTACGAAGCCTTTCAAATACTGTAGCTCTGTTCTCAAGCCAAGGTAACCTGGCTATGAGTCATTGCCTGCGGCATAATAAAATGTTTCCAGCAACACAAATCACATTATACCGCGGGCCATTCACTGCTCTTCATGTGCATGAATATACACATGCAAAATACAGAGCCCAAACTAGAACCCTGTCATAACGTGTTTACTACAGTATGATGCAGCATGAGGGGGGGGGGGGCTTCAAATTAACATAGAATCTGAGTTTGCAAAGATGGGAGGAAAAAACTAACATACCAGTGAAATTCTAAGGTCATTTTAAAGGTCCCATATTGTAAAAAGTAAGATTTCCATGTCTGTTTTTATTATAAAGCAAGTCGAGGTGCTATATATATATATATATATATATATATATATAAATAAATACTGTGAAAGTATCAAAACGCTCAATCCACAGAGAAATGCACAGTCAGTAGTCAGAAACTGTGGTTTTCAATGAGCCGTCAGGACTTCCACATGGTTGTGATGTCACAATATCTATATCTATGCGTGTGTGTATATATATATGTATGCGTGTGTGTATATATGTATGTGTGTGTGTGTGTGTGTGTATATATAGGCTTAAAACGGAGCATTTTAGGGTGAATACAGGTATATTAAGAGAGACAGTATGAAAAAAAAGAAGTGTTTTTCGAACATTAAAACATGTACACATGTTCTAGTCGGAACCCAAAATACAAGAAAAAAGAAAAAGGGTTCTTCCATGAAAGTGCATGTCTGGTATTGTGGGCGTGTGCTTCTTGTTCACTACCTACCTGTCGTGTTTTGGCAGAGGTCTCGATGTAAGGGATGCCGTAAGAGCGGGCGAGTTCCTGGGCTTGCCTCGTGTCCACCGTGCGAGCCGGGAGGTCACATTTGTTTCCCACAAGCACCATGGGAACATCGTCTGAGTCCTTCACGCGTTTGATCTGTTCTCTGTGAATTGCAGAACAAGAAAATTGCCACAGTTGTCATTTAATTGCAAAACTTTCCTTAACGCGCCCAGCACTGCATTTAGTCACAGTGACATATCTCCTGTCTGGGATCCTCCCTGTTTCACAAACAGCAGCAGCTCCACCGCTGGAGAGCCAACCACCCGGGGAGCTCTAGGACCCCGAGGAAGAGCCGGGGCCCGCCGGTGCTGGGCTGTGCTGCACTGCTGAAGGAGGGAGGTGGAGAGGGACGGGAGGGAGGGGGAGGGATGGACAACAGGCAGGCGGCGCACAGCATTACCTCATCACTACAGCAGCCAGCGCCAAACGCCAGGCAGCCAGGGGGAAGTGAGTGAGAGGAGTGGGTCAGATCAATCTATCAGCTCAGCCCTTCTTCTCCGTTAAGCCACCGTACAGCAGGATGCATCCGCTACATGTCAGCCCATCTGCAGTCAACACCGCTACTGGTGTTTATGAGTGACCACCGAGTCTTGATGTCACAGCAGACGTGTTACCCTGTTTAGACCATTGCCCTGTTATATGCTGGTGAGGCAGTTATTTCAAGTCTAAGAGGCAAATTACAGCAAACACCAAAAGAAGATATAATCTTATCAATTTGGTGCATTCGGTGTAATACTGCAGGCTGGTTCAAATTAAAAAAGGGAAAAAAATCAATATGCATTTCCCAGTTTTAAGCAGGTACCATGCAACAGTGGAGCAGAAGTTTTGCAAAAACGCCGCTGACTATTTTTGCCAATAAAATACACGAGATCTTTAAATAACTCACAGCTCTACCCGTGCCACCACCTATTCTAGCATACAACCAAAAATCCATACATGCTTTCACAAGTTGCACAATGGTTTTACAGTGATACACGCAGTTGTGTTAAAGCCGCCGCCCCCCCAAAAAAGGCTGGGCTGCGTTGGCAGCAAGCCAAGCAAATGTGTGCGTAAGAAACTCCAACAAACGTGCAAATCTGTAGAGGAGGTGGCAAAGTTAATATGCAGCCTCTTTTACTTGCCACCACCACGTGCAAGACTGGCAAGTGAGTGTCTAATGTGATGAGAAAGACAAAATGTGGCAAAGAGAGAGAACGCTGTCATCTCCAGCTGAATGTCTCCCCCTCTCCCTCCCTTTCTCCTTCCCTGTCCTTGAAAGTGCTACCTCTCCCCGCTCCTCTAATTGAGTCAGGATCGATTTCATTGGCATCGTGCTGTAATCCTCCAGTTGGAGGCTAAGCTTTCTTTAGCCGTGTTAAACGCTACAGCATGACATCACCCAACTACTGCAGAGAGCTGGCACACATACGTATACACACCCCTCTCTCTGTCCAGACCCCATGGGAGTCCCCGCAACACACACTGCATAAACAAATACACACACACACACACACACACACAGAACAGAGCTCCACCAGGACTGGGCTGTGATCTGACCAGTAAATACACATGTTCACATCTGCAACAACACATCTCATAATGCTCAACATCAATGTCATCATTTGTGGTGCCCCTGCATCCCTAAACCCCTTTCACTTTTTCTTTGCCTCCCTCATACGGCAGGAGTCCACCAGGCAGACACATCGTGGCCCGGCTGCGGTTTTGTTCCGCCCTCCGCCGTGCGTCATACCACAGGAGCACTTGCAGATTTTGTTGATTTGGTCATTTTTCCTGGATACTTTGTGCTTCTACCATAAAAGTAGGTAGGCTACATAGTTAAATGGTTTCTTTTGTTTGTTTTATTTGTGTTTATTCTTGTTATTTCCTGCTTTGTTGTGCTGTAGCGTTTGTATGTTTCCCTGTATTGTGTTTGTTGTTTCCATCGAGGACCACTTTGGAAATAAGTGGTTTTACTAATGCTTTTAAGTGCTATCCTCTGAGATTTTGTGTCGTGATACTCCTATGAGTTGACATTTAAATTCCTAATAAAAATCAAATCATATCAAATATACTGTTTAAAGTCCAGTTATGAACGACATGGATCAAATATTTGTGGCTGTGCTTCATAATTATTTTGTATCTATATTTCACATGCAGCGCCTGTTAGCAGGAGGAAAGTACGCTCACATTTCTTCTCCTGCTAGTTGATCTGCACCACGGCGCCGTCAAAAACAGACTAGATAGGCACGTATTTTCAGTGGAGCAGAGCGGCGGAGAGCAGTTTCTGGGACGCTCTGAAATGTGCTGCGTCACATCACGACATTGTCCAGAGCGGCGCAGACGCACCCGGTGGAATCCAGGGGTTACACACACACACACACCTGTACTGGTGAATGTCCTCAAAAGACTTGGTGTTGTTGATGGCGAAGACACAGAGGAAGCCCTCCCCTGTCCTCATGTACTGATCCCTCATGGCGCTGTACTCCTCCTGACCTGCAGTATCCAGGATGTCCAGCAGGCAGGTCTCCCCGTCAATCACAACCTGTTTCCTGTACGAGTCCTGCAAAAAAAAAAAAAAAAAAGTCAGACACTTAGAGAGGTGGTAAAAATATGCGAGTGAGCAATCTGTAACACAAGTCAGACACAAAACAGATGGTTCAGGTGGAATTTGAGGCAACTATGGGTCACTGAGGTTGTTGCATCCTTGGTCTTGGCCGCTCAGTGCTAAGCAGCACGTCCATATGCAAACACAGAGATATGATGTTGACTGAATGTGTATCAACTGAATTCCCTGTCCTCTTCCGGGTCAAATGCACATCTAGAGATCAGAGGAGCAGGGGTATCGGAGCCAATGTTTAGCCTTCCAACACGCAGCCACAAAAACATGGAGTGCCGTCCCTTTGTTTGTTAGAGCATAGGGGCCAGGAATGCAAATACACAAAAAGGACATTGTCTGGCCAGAGGCAGGCGTGGTGAGAAAGAGAGGGAGAGAGTGGAGACAGAGAGGGAGGAAAAAAAAGAGAGGAGAAAACATTCTCACTGGCTTCACTCTCCTCTTTGCAAAGTCTGCAATCTTGTTTTCATGAAAATATAAGAATTACAGAAGGGCGCAGTACATATTTCTTCTTAAAAGAAAATTAGGAATTTCTTCCAAGCCTGATCGTTTAGAGATTTGCCACAGACATTCGATTAATTAAATTAAATTAACTTGATTTAGACTGAGCTGTCGTCTCAGCAGGGTCCAGACAATATTGTTCAGCAGTGACTGTGGGACTGGACATTCATATAATAAAACATGTAGATTAATGCATGCACTTCTACCTACTATAGGTGCAAAAGCCACACAACAATTCAGGGGGAGCTGGAAATAATTTTAAGAAATTTATTTTTTAGCTGCGACCAGCAACTCTATAGCTGTATAGTGTCAACGGGCATCTTTATGAGTCTGTGGCCGCTGTTTGCGCGATGTCTGATCTCTGTCACAGCTGATCAGCTGAAAATCTGCCGTTTTTGACCGGCGGCCGATTAATCAGTACATCTCCAGCGACAGCCGGAGCAACCCACATTGAGCGTCATTTTGGCTCTTATGGGTGACGTCGTGGAGACTACGTCCATATTTTGGACAGTCTATGGTGGACCCATGTGCGTATGTGGTCGTAGCTATTGGCAACCCTTATAGACCTTTTCCACCTAAACACCCAAGAATAATGTGTAGAACATGCAGAAGGGCCATACCTCTATGGTGGGGTCATATTCATCCACAAAGTGGTTCTGGATGAGCTGGATGGTGAGTGCACTCTTGCCCACGCCTCCAGCTCCCACCACCACCAGCTTATACTCCGTCATCTTTGCCGCTGCTGCTCACCACACACACACCACTGCTGGAGAGAAGAAAGGCAGAAAGAAATGGTGCAGGTTAGCACTCTGACAGGAAACATACCGGGTTTAGACAGGACAAACAACAACAGACACCGAGCTTTGACAAGTTATTCTCTGGATGCGGCCCACAACCTTTGCTGCCCCAGTGGTGTTTGTGTGTGTGTGTGTGTGTGTGTGTGTGTGTGTGTGTGTGTGTGTGTGTGTGTGTGTGTGTGTGTGTGTGT
>JAOVVB010233152.1:0-10229 GCA_028570985.1 Heterobranchus longifilis
CTCTTTATTTAAAAAGAATTCCATCTGTGAAAACAGGTGGGGAAAAAATCAGGCTCGTTCAGCCCTAATACCTAGGAAAATATTCAATAATCAATACCACTTTTGACACCACGGGGGGAGAAATGAAAACATATTAAGAGGCACAAAACTTTTTTTTAATAAACAGTATTCTAAAGTTGTCTGAGTTTGTGCAAAATAAACATTGCTGTAAAAGACAATAATATTGTAACAATATGCACTCTTCTCAGTACTTTCTGCTCTGCCTGCATTCTGCTCAGTAACTTTCCACGACATGCCCCTGCCCCAGCCCTTCTCTCAGCCACTCCCACCTCATCAGCCGGTTTCCCGCCACTTGGACTTCCTCCCTAGAGGAAGTCCAAGTGGCGTCAGTTCATTCATTCTTTGCCAGATTGTCTCCCTGCAGTATGTACAGCTTTCCCGCACTCTCCCACGGACTACTCAGGTCGGTCTGTGAACGTTCCCCGCTACCAGACGATGCTCCTGAACTCTCTGGCATGCCACTGGAGTATCAGGACTACAGGGAGGTCTTCAACAAGGCGAAGGCCACATCCCTGCCTCCACACCGGCCCTACGACTGCGCCATTTCTCTGCAGCCTGGGACATCCCCTCCTAGAGGTCGCCTGTACTCCCTGTCGGCTCTGGAAAGGGAGGCGATGGACATGTACATCAACGACTCACTGGCGGCAGGCATCATCCGGCCATCCTCTTCGCTCGCAGGGGCGGGTTTCTTCTTTGTGGGGAAGAAGGACAAGACTCTCAGGCCCTGTATTGACTATCGGGGTCTTAACGACATTACAGTGAAGAACCGGTACCCCGTCCCTCTCATCACCACCGCCTTCGAACTCCTGCAGGGGGCCACCGTCTTCACAAAGTCTTCCGCAACGCCTACCACCTCGTCCACATCAGAGAGGGGGACGAGTGGAAGACGGTGTTCAACACCCCCACTGGACATTATGAATGTCTGGTGATCTCACCAACGCCCCTGCCGTCTTCCAAGCTCTGATCAACGACATGCTCCGGGACATGCTCAACAAGCATGTTTTTGTTTACTTGGACGACATCCTGATCTTCTCCAAGTCCCGGGAGGAGCACGTCCATCATGTCCAGTCGGTTCTGCAGCGCCTCCTGGAGAACTCGCTCTTTGTCAAGGCAGAGAAGTGCGAGTTCCATGCCCCCTCCGTGTCTTTCCTGGGGTACATCATCACCAAGGACAGCATGGAGATGGACCCAGGCAAGGTCACGGCGGTCACTTCCTGGCCTGTTCCGGACTCCCGCAAGCAGCTCCAACGTTTCCTGGGGTTCGCCAATTTCTACCGGCGCTTTATTCGCAACTACAGCGCTGTAGCCGCTCCTCTCATGGCCCTCACCTCCTCAAAGACGTTTTTCCGGTGGACCCCGGTGGCGGATGAGGCCTTCTGCACCCTTAAGACCCGATTCACCTCCGCACCCATCCTCCACATTCCAGACCCCGAGCTTCAGTTCATGGTGGAGGTGGATGCCTCCGACGTTAGTGTGGGGGCTGTGCTGTTGCAACATTCGACTTCCGACCAGAAGCTTCACCCCTGCGCCTACTTCTCTCGCCGTCTCTCCCCCACCGAACGGAACTATGACATTGGCAACCGTGAACTCTTGGCGGTCAAGCAGGCACTCGAAGAATGGCGGCACTGGTTGGAGGGAACTAGACTCCCCTTCCTGGTCTGGACAGATCACAAAAATTTGGAGTACATTTGTACTGCCAAGAGACTGAACTCCAGGCAGGCCCGGTGGTCCCTGACCACCAGATTCAACTTCACCCTCTCCTATCGCCCCGGGTCCCGTAACGTAAAGCCGGGCGCCCTGTTTCGTCAGTTCCAGGAGGGAGAAGATTCCTCCACGGACTCCTCTACCATCCTTCCCGCCCTTTGTCTGGTTGCCTCCCTCACCTGGGCGGTGGAGGATAGGGTGAGGACTGCCCTGGAGGGCCAGCCCGGTCCCACCGCCTGTCCCACCGACCGTCTCTACGTTCCACCAGCTCTACGGTCCGTTGTCCTGCAATGGGCACACGCCTCTAAACTTACCTGCCACCCGGGCATCCAGCGTACTAAGGACGTCCTCCTGCAGCGCTTCTGGTGGGCGACCCTGGATGAGGACACCCGAGGGTACGTCAACGCCTGTCCCACCTGTAACCGGCACAAATCGTTGCACCAGGCCCCGGCCGGTCTTCTGCAACCCCTCCCAGTCCCTCATCGCCCCTGGTCCCACATCTTGCTGAACTTCGTCACCGGTCTACCGCCCTTCGACGGCAACACTACCATTCTGATGACGGTAGACCGGTTCTGCAATGACTGAGTTTTGCCTCCTGTTCCTTCGCTCGTTTCACGGCTGTAAAACAGTTTCCGGGTTCCTTCGCCTCGCCGCTGCGAGCCAACAGACTGCCTTTGTGACTCGTGTTTCTCTGCCGGCTTCGTGCCGTACTGTTGCCTGCCTGTGCTCTGCTTGTCTTGCTAGCGATCTGAATAAATCCTGCTAATTGTACCTGTTGTCCCGAGTGTTGCTATTGTGTTTCCGTTACAGGTTTTATATTTGGGGTTGTTAAACCAGCCGTCTGAAAACTTGTATTTAATGATCGTGGCCGACAGTCAAACATCTCTGCTCAAACAGGAAGTCAGCTGACCGCTGCTGCGCATACTCTTACACTTTACCCTTATTGAATACATAATATTCTATTATTGTTTCCCCCATATTTGTTAGTCTCTTTTATAAATAAGAACCCGAGATGACTTGAAAAAAGTAAAAAAAAAAAAAAAAGACGATATGAACAGCTGTAAATATAGTTATTTTCCTTACGTGGAAAAGACAGTTTACTTTTCTGATAATCATTTCTGATGACGACACATACATGTGCTGTATGCATTTTCTTTCAAACTATAGTCTCGGATCTTCAGATTTGATACAGAATTTTTATATTTTAGAAAACAGAATATATAATAAAATAGTCTGGAAACACAAATATTTTTCCATACTTGTTTTTTCCCATACTTATCCAGACCTGGAAATTACTAAAAATCTAATTCCATACTTTTCCATACTGTGTAGGAGCTAGGGCTGCACAATGTAACGTTTCTTTATGGTCATGGCAATAAACACATCGTGAAAGACTGCGACATATCGCAAAAAACTGTTTTGAGTTAGTTAAAAGAAAGTATTGGTAGAAAACTGCAGTATCAATTGTGAATATCATTCTTTTTTTATGGTGCCTTTTATGTTCAGTTCAATAAAAGAATGTTGGAAATAATTTTCTTTCGTTTTTTATTGTATTTTAGCAGAATACTGGAAGAGCAGAAAGTCAGAACTGAATACACTTTACTATCTCTTTATTTATTGCACGTAATATCATCGTGTTATTCACCGTTATTGAATATCGCATATTTTCCTCATATGGTGCAGCTCTGTAGGAACCCTCTTATGTACAGTACTTGAGTAAAAGTACTCGGCTACATGTCACCACTGCTAATAATTGTGTTTATTGAATTCTGCACGGTGCTGTTTTTTTCTTCAATGATCAGCGTGAAGATTCCGGAGAGCAGACCGAGGCCCAGCTGTCACGGGCCCAGCAGGTCCAGCAGGCCCAGCAGGTCCAGCAGGCCCAGCAGGTCCAGCAAGTCCAGCAGGCCCAGCAGGCCCAGCAGCAGTTCAGGATCAACCAGTACTCAAGACCCTCGCAAGAAAACACGTGAGCTGACAGAAAAGTCTTGTAGATGCTAATTGAATCCGTTATTTCCTTCCAAAGATGAGAAAGAAGTCTGTGTGTTCAGATGTGTGTGTTTAGATTTCTCCTGTTGTTCACAGGAGTTGCTCCAATGATGGCGAAGACCTTAAAGACGTTTAAGAACCAGCAGGGACGCAGATAAACACCGTGTTGTTTACAGTGTGTGTGGGGAAAGTGCACGCTCATCATTCATTAACTCTGGACAACAGAAGGCTCTGTGTGTTCACCGTCGATCACTCTGTTTGTATAAATCACGTTTTTTTCTCTATAACTATATGAATTGTCTTCACTATTAAAGGACGATGAAAAGAGCAAATATGTCGTTCTGATACTTTGTCTTTGAGCCTGTTGAGTAAAACGAGGTCAGCCGGCTGCTTATTTACAGGGGACTGGCTCCCTCTACAGGAAGTATGTATGTATGTATGTTCTGTATATATATATATGTATGTATGTTCTGTATGTACTCTATGTATGTATGTATGTTCTGTATGTATGTTCTGTATGTATGTATGTATGTATGTATGTTCTGTATGTATGTATGTATGTTCTGTATGTATGTATGTATGTATGTTCTGTATGTATGTATGTATGTATGTATGTATGTATGTATGTATGTATGTATGTATGTATTCAAATGTCAAGTTATTTCTCGTCATTTGTACAACAATATGAGAAGCAATCGTTGGAAAGACAACGTTGGATCTCGGGCTCATTTAATATGTATTAAAAAAGAAATCACAAGTAAAAGCAAAATGAGAATAGTACAGTGGAATCATAGGGTTAAAATATTCACTTAATACAATATAAATAAAGTAATATATACATTTGTGTTGACAGTATTTGCAAATGAATAAGCTGAATGTAAACAGGTGTGTAGTTAATGGGAAGTAATAAATAAATATGTATTTGTGCACAGAGGTAAACAGTAAGTAATGTATATACAGTAAAGTGTATTTTCTTCTGTGCAGAAAATGTCAATTATCTCGATTAATGTTTTGATTTATTTTTGATAACATTCTTCAAACTTCCTGATGAAGAGCTGCTGTCAGCAGAGTATTTTTTACATATTTTAAAATGTGTCGGAGGAGATCTTTAATACATTAGGCTCACTATTAAAGAGCTTTCATATCAAATGGATTTTATTCTCATTTTTAAACAAATAATTCTGAGAAGATTTCAAAAAATGGTTTCACATGATGAAAATGATTTTTTTCCAGAAAGAATTCACATAACAATAAATAAATAAATAAATGTATATTTAGCAGAAGAATGATCAGGAGGACGAGGAGCTGCTTATATTAAAATGGAAGATTTGTGTGAATAAATATCAGTCTTCTCTGTGAATATGGGAGGACTCATGATATGACATGTTTCCCTCTATTGTTTATTTCTTTTTCTGGATTTATTCCTTTTATTCTGACTGATTTATGAGTCTGCTTCCATGATATTAAGATATTTTCCTGTGAGCTGATACTCCAAAAGATTTACAATTAAATAAATAAGGAATTTAATTCCAAGCAAAACTAAAATACTGACTGAAAAGAAGTAGGCTGAAGCTTAAGATAAGTATACCCTTTATACAAAGTATATATTTTAACTATTTCACTATAGGCTATACAAAGACAAAATAAAAAAGTTCCAAATGTTTCATCCACTATAATAATCACACCTCGGTTTTCTATTTGTTTAACACCTTACTTTTAAATATATATATATATATAATTTATTTCTTAATTTACAACGTGAACTACACACTCTTAATTTGTTGTCACAACTGTTGCACAAGTTAACAACATAAAAGTTAATAACTGATGTTGGATTGAGTATTCAGGATTTCCTAACTGAGATAAGATAAAGTTAGTTAGATCTTAGACTCGTCTTAACTTAAGACTTAAGATAGGATGTTTCTGGAATACTGCCCCAGATGTACATCTATATTATTTATATTTCTCCTAAATTCCCACCGGCTCTCATTTCAAACAACCTCTGAATACAAAATACTGTTTGATTTGTACATTATCTGTTTTAAAATCAACTCGGTCCCGAAGTTTTAAAGCATGCAAGTTAAAAAGCTGCATTGCTTGGATTATTGTTTAGCTCTCTTCTGCAGAATGAGAATTAGATCAGTGTTAGTTTTGTATGTTTCCCCAAAACTCCTTTGTTCCTGTTGTGGGGAAACGTCTGCCACTTGTCAGGGACCCTTCCTTCTTGTTTTTGTTGTTTTTTATTGTTTTTGTTGTTTTTGTTGTTTTTTGTTGTTTTTTGTGGACAACAGTTAGAGAGGGAGGCTGTGACTCTGCTGCAGCCCACAGCACCACCTGTGGCAGCCGGTGTCATTAATCCACCTCCATGTTTCTGTTATTGCTTTGAGATGAGCTGTTATATATATATATATATATGTATGTATCTATATCACTGAATACATGTTGTGTGTTTTAATTCAGTACAAATGTAAGTTTACCCAGTTTTGCCTCAGTATGACCCTTTATTATTGAACAGACGATGCAAAGGCAAAGTACCCTAACTTTCAAATAAAGGTCAAAGGTCAAGTTTGAGCTCAACATTTTTTGTAGATAAATAACTTCATTAAAAAAACAAATAATAGCCACATTTCCAATATTATGCCCATTTAGGTGGACACCAAAACAACTCTGTATATATACTTATGTTTTTAGTTTTGTGTATACTTTGTTTTTGTGTTGTTTCTTGTTGTGCACCGCGACATCAAGACAAAGTCCTCATACGTGAAAACTACAATAAATCTGATTCTGATTCTTTAAAGTCATTTTTCTCAGTTCTATGGTGAGTTCAGGTGTTTTGCTGTTGTCGGGCAGAATTGGCCTCCGTCTGAGCTGAAGCCCGACTAACCTTGGACTGGAGGGGACCTCGGACCAGGGCTGCTGGCCTCGACCTCTGACCTCTGACCTGCAAGAGAGGAAAGAAAAAACCCTAACAAGGATCTGAAAGACAAGAGAATGGTGACTTCTCTCATGTTCTGTGTAGAAGGTGAATTATGACTCGTGCAGGACGTCATGTGACAATTTAATTTTTTCACACATTCATCCACTGATCGGGTATTTGGACACATTCCTGTGATTGGACACATGCTAAAGAGGACATGGTTGAAAAATGATGGACTACCAACAGGCAGGGGAGCCGCCAGGGATTCTGGGCCCCATGAAAAGACCTCGGGCCCTGCCAGCACAGACCACCACAGCCCTGCTGTAACCTCCAGAACCCAGTCGAGTTACAGTCCAGTAGTTTCTGCACGATGTTTACTGACAGTACGTGGTGAAAATACAACACTGTGCAGACATGCATGCAAAATCCTGCACACAGTGGAATTCATTATTTACTGCAAGACTGATACGCTCTGTAAGAAATGTGCAGAAGTTCTTGAATGGAAATAAATATAAGTTAAATATATATAATATAGAGGCTCTCTGGATGTTTACTCTCTGTCAAAAACAAGAAAAGAAAAAGAAACCGTTAGTTAAATATTCTATTCATGTTTCTATTGAAAGAAATTATCAAATGTTGTAATAATTTTTAGGGGCCCTGTCAGTCATCATCCTAACCCCCTGATCCCATATATGAAATATAAAAGGGGACATGGTAACTTGAACTGTAATGAACTATTTAGTGCACTGATAAAATTGGGTATTAAGTAATTTTCTGTCAGAAAATCATAGTTTGAACTTCACAGTATCACAGTGAGTAAAGTAGTAAACTATGAAGAAAGTGGTCAAACTACAGTGTGTATAAATTATCTATACGTACAAAACAGGACAAGCATGGAGCACTGTGTGTAACAATTAAATTACAATTTTCCAGCTGATATATTTTGAATATTTAACTCACTTTCCTCACATCTGAGACAGAAATTCAGGCGTATACTTTGCTGCTTGTTCATTCTTCTTGCCAGGTAAAATATTATTTCACTTTGTGGTTTGTTTTGTTATTGTTTGAAAAATAAGGACATTGTCGGGTACAGTTACATCAAAAACAGAACCACAAATACGATCACAACTTTTATCATGATACGATATTATATTGATTCTTTGGAAAAGAAGCTGATATTTGCTGATATCACAAAGTCTTCCACGATATGATTTAGATTTGATTAAATTCAGGGGCCTGCGATCGATATGAGATGATATCATATGTCTATATTTATATCTACTCACAAAAAACAACTAAAATATGATTTGACAATTTTATTACAGAGCTCTTGCAGACATTTAAATGAAAAACAAACTATTCTTTTGAATAAAAAAGAATAAATAGAAAGTGGGACTTTCAAAATAAAAGTGCATCTTAAAGATGATATATTGATAATTTCACGTTGCATCGATGGTATTGGATCATTGATCCTTGAATCGATTGATCGATGAATCATGACGCCCCTGATGCTAACAGTAAGTAGCTGAAACTCAGTAATGTCAGCTGCTAAAGCTAAAGTTTGCTAACAACATCAATACGATCATTCCCAGTTTCAAACATGCTGCTGGATCTTTTTTAAATAAAGTTTATAGAGTACATTTTACTACAGCCTTATTTTAAACATTTTTAAACACTTCCTGAAGTCCAGAGAGTTGTTATTCTGTCAGCCACCCCCCCCCCCCCCCCCCGGGCTGTCGCCGGTCCTCTGTCCCATCATGGCGGCCCTGTGCGGGACGGGACCATCCAGAGGAGGGAGGAGGGAGGAGGGAGGAGCAGCCGGGAACGGTGACGTAGGATCGGAATGAGGGAGTGAATGTTCCGGGTCAGAAACTGGACGGGAGAGGAAATTAACTCCGGGACGAGACGACTAAAAAAACCGAGAATGCTACCCTCTTCTACACGGAGATGTAGGCTGTGATTTTTACGGTAAAAAGAGGAGTTTTAACAGCGGCGGAGGTCGACGAGAGACGGCGGAGAGGAAAAAAACAAACAGGTGCCTAACGTTGAAACTAACCAAAGTGAGACAACGACGGAGAATCCCCATGTTCGTCGCGAGCCAGCGGAGGTTAGCTCGGTAGCAGTTGGAGTTTCGGTGTTTACTCGCCTCTGAGTTTCGCTGCACTTTGTGTTGGACGGTGAAATCTTTAATCCAGGACTGTCCCGCCGAGGCAATCTGTTGCATCCCCCGTCCTCCCCGCTGTTTGTTTATCGCACGGGTACGAGATTTCCCCCACCTCCCCCGTGATGTTTCACTGTATCCCCCTGTGGCGGTGCAACCGTCATGTGGAGATGATCGATAAACGCCACTGCTCGCTGCTTTATGTGCCCGATGAGATTTATCGCTACGGACGGAGTTTGGAGGAGCTGCTGCTGGATGCAAACCAGCTCCGAGACCTGCCCAAGGTAAGCAGACAAACTGTGGAGGACGGGACCTGTCTAAATACTAAACAAATACTCAAATTAATACATGAATGTGCCAAAAATAATATTAAAAATAAATGTAGGTATTTATTCATTGATAAAGTGTGACATAAATGGATATTTCTGTTTTAATGTCCACCTTTATTTATTTACCTTTTTATTAATTCCCATATACTTTCCTATCCACCTTATTCCGAGCTCCCATGATGCTTTGCGTGAATTATGGGCGTGACGAATGAGAAACCGGTGTTTTCAATAGATGCACTAATCCTCTTTCATAGAGCCACTGGGAAATAAAGATGTGGGACTACCACCTGTTACACCTCAGACAGGACAATGTGATCAAACCTCTGGTTTCTGTGACTGAGGGAGGACGCCCTGAATCACTGGCCTCAGACAACGTACAGCGTTTAGCTAACGTTAGCCGACTTTATTGACTTTATTGCTACAGATGGCGGTCTGACTCTGCAGACAGGCAGCTGTAAAACAAGGCCCACATAAAATAAATCAATACCAGTTCAAACGTAGACTATATTTCTAATATTTTCACCTCGTTACCTTGCTGTCAGAGCGTCCTGTCGACCGGCAGCTCTCTTCAAAGTACCCAGGCTCCACTGATGAAAACGTCATTTTAACTTGTGTAATACGAGAGTTGCTGGTCTATCGCTGCCTTGACCGACTTTTAAAACACCGAAGTCACAATAACACAGACTAACGGATCAATGTGGCTGTTGGCCAGGAAGTCTTGTCTTCTGTTGGGGTGAAATGGTTGTTTTTGTCAAATGATTCTGGTGGTTTTGAAGAGAGGACTGGTGGATATAACGTCTGCAGTTCCCCGTCTTCTTTTGTGATCAAATTTGTTTCTGTATTATTTTCTTTTAACATTTCTTGATGCATTTGTTCTTTGTTCTGTAAATGAAGGGGGTGTGTCCCATGGAGGGGTGCAGGACAGGGAGCTGAGGGACGACGTCTTTTTGTAGGCCATGGTTTGGTTTGTCGCCATGGTTACCTGGTCAAACAGCCTATGGGATGTTTGAATTGTATTTTGGATGATTGCAGTAAATAATGTGTGTGGAGAACACAAGTTTCTGATCCT
>JAOVVB010233153.1:0-10229 GCA_028570985.1 Heterobranchus longifilis
CTGAGCTGAGGATGTTTTGTTGTTGTGTTTTTCTATCACTTTGGAAGTTGAGTATTGGAGGTTTCGCCCCCCTCCCAAAAAAAAAAGAGAGGAAAAAAGTAATCTGTGCAGTGGCAAAATTAGTTCCACATGTTTGAGATGGAAATTGGTTGACCTAAAGAGATGGTGAGGGGCAGGGGGAAAGGGGGAGAGTGCGGGTGACGGAGGGGAGAAAGAGGGGGCTCTCTCTCTCCCTCCCGATTTGCTTTAAGTGAAAAACAAGAATGCAGGGGATCACACCAGGAAACCAGGAGATGCCCACATGTAAACAAACCCTGTGCCGATTGGTTCCTAACTCAACACGCTCTTTCAGGCAAATGAGTAACTGTGCTATGATGTTATCTGACATCTGCTCCCATGAAGGATAAAATCCTCAAGGGAGTGTTTAAGTTGAGTTATTAGACTTAATTCAGTTTTTTTTTTACGCTTTTATTTTTAAAAATCATGCGGGAAACCTTTTTTTTAATTTCTAGTCTCACTTGTTTAGGAACGTATGGGTTATCTATACATTGCACTTGTCTATGAAATATCAAGATGTTGTCCAATCTCTAAGTAACAATTGCGTCCAGATGTGAGGACAAAGTAGTTGAGTGAAAAACTTTTCTTTAAGTGCCCTTTGATGCAGGCTCATGCATAAAATCCAGTTTTTGAAAAAGGTTTTCCTGGCTAGAAAAGATCTCAGCTGTTGGACAACGTGTGGGACGAGCTCTTAAGATAAAAGCCCGAAATGCTTTCCACAAACAGTTCTGCTTTCATCTCGGACCAAGAGAACAATATCTCCGCTTGGCATGCGACTGAAAGTTCTCTTAACTCTGTATTGGCATTTCTTTGGGTTATTTTGTGACAGTATACGAGAACTATACAGAACACACACAAAAAAAGAGAGAGAGAGAATACAGCATAACTTTACAATAGCATCACACTGTTTCATGTAACAGACACGAGGCTTGGTGTCTGAATTTGTGCCTGAACCGGAGGAAGGGTTTCAAAGCACAGGAAACTTGGGCAAGCCAGCAGAGGGCTGCCTGCAAGACACCATTTACTTAAAAGGAAGGCTCAGATCCATTGATGTTTTGTACCCACCCCGCCCCTCCACCCCTCCAACCCCTTGACTAACTGCAAGGCAGGAGGGCACAAATATACAGGCATGTTCCTCTGAGACTCTTTGATCAAGTGCCTTTATCTCTCTCTTAGGCGTTTGTGAAATAACTGCCAACTGCCACATATTCACTGCAGTTTAACTAATAAAGGAACAGTGGGAGTAAGCAATACTAAAAGGAAAAAATCACATGCATTAAGTGTAATGAGGCATGCAAGCTCTAGGTGTTACTTACCTGCAAGTATTCTCCAGCACTTCAGCTGCTGTCCGGATGGTAGCAGTAGCCCTCAGGGTTTTCGTAGACAGTCCAACCACAGACCCTAACGTTTTTGCCTTCAGGTCATTACAACTCCACTCCTCTTCCTCCATGAGAGGAGGAAGGTATCCGCACATCAGCTTCAGGCTGCCGAGACCGCCGTGGTTCATGTACGCCGCGTTTTCGGAGCCCGTGCGCACGTACTCGAGGTATATGTCAGAGGTCAAAAACATCTGGTATGCATTCTCTTCCATGTTGGACTGAATTTCCGTCTGTGCCTGGTCAAACATGGCAGAGTCTATTTGTTGTTTCTTAATACTATCCCTTATGAAGGTCTTGGTGGCGGGTTTCAGCTGCTTGGCGACAATGCTGTTGTTCTCGATGTACCGCTTGAAAATAACTTTGGCAACTCGCAGCGTTTTGGTATCCTTTAAGTCCATTTGCCTGAAGCCGTTGCAGGCGAACCAAAAGTCCAAAGTGTCCACGCAATTCTCCCGCTCCAAAAAGGTCCTAAAGAGGTGAGCGCCGTCTTGGTCGCCCAGGAGAAAATGCAGAGACTTTGTCCACCGGACTAGGGGCGAGTCCGGGGACGCGCTGCCCTCTGGCTCCCCGAGTCCATCCTCGTTCCTCCGCGGTGTGGAGCCGGGAGGCGCGGCGGCGGCGGCGGCGGAGGAGGGGGTGTCTTTAACCTTGCTCTGGGCTCTCATTTTGGCAGATCTGCTGGGGTTGTAGCATGACGCCTCTCCCTCCTCCCCCGGTACCGGAGGACGAGGAGCATCTTCTCGGAAGCTACTGCTGATGTGCTCCGTAAGCGCCCTGCTCATGGCTCCAGCTCCGGTTGCCGTGTGAGAGTGCCGTCGTGCCTCCACTGAGCTCCAGTCCTAATCCTCCTCACTCTCTAAAAGCAGCGGGGGAGCTTCTCAGCTCCTCTTCACTCTGAAACACAAAGTATTGATCTAATCAAAGCCAGATCCTGCTGAACTTCAAAGTAAGACATCAAGTAAACAGTCCCTTTCAAAAAAAAAAAAAAAACCCTCGCCGGGTTCACAGAGAAAGGAAATATGAAAGGCTCTTTTCGTTTCATTTATCTATTTATAATCTAAATGAGAGATCAACTGCAGCCTACATTCTCAACGTGCATTGATCTGTCACATCAAAAAAAAAAGAAAAAGAAAAAAAAACATTGTACAAGAGTAATCATCTCACACAGCCTCACTCTTCACCAAAACCGTATTCTCACAACTGTGGCTTACACGTGTTTTCCTAACGAGTCCATGTCACAGGCTTCAACTCCAATTAATTCCCAATCTGTTTCGGACGACCGTACCCTACCCCTGTCTGCATCACACATACACACACACACACACACACACACACACAGACTCGTTTCCACTCACTTGTCCTCACCATCCCAGAAATGTACAGACAGACAAATGCATCTGATCTGCACCACAATGACCTCAAACGTTGTAATGTACGAGGGGGTAAAAAGCCCCGCGGGAAAAGCCAGTCGCTCATGCGTAAATGTAAGCGATCAATCCCCTTAATATCGGCTATTACAGCACACTATTAAAGCCATAGCCCGGGTAACGTGTCTGAACTACCGAAACGCGACAGAAAGACTCGGTATATTTGGAGTAAAACCTCACTCAGAAGCATTTTTAATCGGAGCCTCAGCGCCAAATCTAAAGAGACTCGTTGCCTTTTAAACGCAGCTAAAAAAACGACATAAACTGCGCGGCTGGCTGCTACAAATGCTACATAATAATTCATACAGTCCCAGCAGGCAGTGCAACTCCTGTAATCGATTCTAAAATCCAATATGAAGGCTGAATAAGCGTGCGTAAAAACAACATACCATCGCAGAGCAGATCCAACCAGAGTAAAAAAAAAAGGAAAAAAAAGAAAAGTTGAACTATTACTCCGTTTATAGCAGAGCCTAATACAATCCCAAAACTCTCCCGAGCAGTAATCCAACACACACACACACAAAAAAAGCGACGACGGACTATTTAAAGCCTGTGCCGTGCCACATGTGTCCTATCTCGCTGCAAAAACAAGCGCCGTAGTTTGATGTACCCTGTCCCATTCAACAACTGACCTCAGAGTAGGCAGGCGCAGTCCCTATGTAGATCACTGGGGGTGTCAAAATCTGGAGGAGGTAAAAGAGGAGGTGGAGGGGGGCTCCGATTGAAGAATACATCCCACTTTTTTTCCCCAGCTAGAAGACGCACCACCCGACAAATATTCGTTTTTTTTTTTTTATATCTAGGCTACACACATACACACCAACACCAACACATAAGCTTCTTATCTATCTCACCGTATTTCTCGCCCACAAACAAGAAACATAGCCCGCATTTCTCAACTTCAAAGCTCAGCAGCAGCACATCAAAGCGGCCAAGAGAGGGGGCCTGTGGAACAGCTTTCCTACAACTTACCATCCATGTACCCGAGTAGCCTCCCTTTTTTTAAAGTAAAGTAGTCCAACAACACGGCTGTGCGTATATATACAGCCGCTCCGGCGCTGTCCTGTAAATGTCCTATATCACACCGGACAATTTCAGTAATAAAAGCAGAGAAGCTTCTTTTTTTTTTTTTGCCCTCGACTTTTCTCCCCAGGTAGTGTTTCAAGAAGTCATGCCAGGCGGTGTGAATCCTCCGGGCTGTTTCTAAACCGACTGGGCTGAAGGTTTAACTGTGGACTTCAAAGTAACGAACCGCTGGCCTGGTCCCGGAAGATGCATAAAAACACAGCGTCTCATCTTCGCAGCAACACATGCAATAACACGAACTACAGTGGAGATAAATTCACAGAAATGACCGCACATGACAGCGTATTTTACGGTCGACCGTTTCTCGTTAGTAAACTCACACGTTAAAACCCCCATTAACGTTTAATGAACTTTTCTAGACGGGGAGAGGATTTACATGTATGCCAGGACCTTATCAAAGACAGGCAATCTCGAGCCAACTCCCCGAGGCTCTGCAGCGTCAGAAGTAAGTGATCCACCGCGCCAATAGCATTATTCTACAGTCCGCCTGTTACTACACACAGTTTCAGCACAAACACAAAGCAAACAAAAGCGATACTTTTGTTGCCCGTGGCCTCCTCAAGTGACGGAGGAAGTATTCAGATCCTTTACTGAAGAAAAAGTACTAATACCACACTGAAATACTCTGCACAAGTAAAAGTCCTGCATTGAAAATCTTACTTAAGTAAAAGTACTAATACCACACTGTGAAATACTCTGCACAAGTAAATGTCCTGCACTGAAAATCTTACTTAAGTAAAAGTACTAACACCACACTGTGAAATACTCTGCACAAGTAAAAGTCCTGCATTGAAAATGTTACTGAAGTAAAAGTACTAATACCACACTGTGAAATACTCTGCACAAGTAAAAGTCCTGCATTGAAAAAGTTACTTAAGTAAAAGTACTAATACCACACTGTGAAATACTCTGTACAAGTAAAAGTCCTGCATTGAAAATATTACTTAAGTAAAAGTATGTAAGTATAATCAGGAAAATGTACTTAAAGTATAAAAAGTAAAAGTACTGAATTCAAACAAATCTCCCCCATGACTGTTATACTATTATATATATATATATGATATAATTAGAGTATTATTACTCATGCATTAATGTAAAAGAAGAATTGTGCTGTTTTAGTTGATTAAGGTGGAGCTCATTTTGAACTTTTTTGTATAATACTGTAAATATACCTGTAGAGAAAACATGAATGCAGCAGAGGACTTTTATTTTGAAGGAATTAGAGACATTTCCCCCATGAATTGGTGCAGCAAAATTCACCAGAATGCAGGAAATGAAGTGTTTGATGATCAAAATGTCCTGGGGGGAACCCCCAAACTTACAGAAGTGCATTGAAATCACAAAAGAAAAAAAAAAATTAGACACCTTATCTTGTAATGACATGAAAAGTTCTCATAATTAGGAGTTTAGGATTTAGTAATTATGAGAACAGATCTTGTAATTATGATCACAAGGTATTTTCCTCATAATTATGAGATCTTTTCCTGTAATTATGTCTAATTTATTTTCTTTTGTGAATTTTTTCAATGTGCCCAAATTGAAACCTTCACAATGTTTGTTTTGTCCAACCGACAGTACAAAAGTCTCAAAATTATATATATATATATATATATATATAAAAAAAGCTAATTCTCAATTCTCAATTTTTTCTTTTCTTCAAATGTTTTGCATGAAAATGACTAACAATTAGTCAAACAAGTAGTTGCCAATTATTTTATTTTAGTTCTTAATTTGTAAAGTAACTTGTAACTAAAGCTGTCAGATAAATGTAGTGGAGTAAAAAGTACAATATTTCCCTCTGAAATGTAGTGGTGTAGAAGTAAAAAATAAAATAAAAGACTCAAGTAAAGTACAAGTACCTTAAAATTTGTACTTAAGTACAGTACTTTTTTGTATTCCTAGCAGCGGAGAAGCCATTATGATGGGTTTACAATTATTTTACAGCTCAGTGTGGTATATATTTACCTCCTGTTGTACAGCAATACATTTCTATATTGGTTTATAATGTATAAGGAGGGAGTTTGTGTGCATTATACTCATGTAATTCCAGTAATATTCCCTCTTAATTACAGAATTACCAGAGTACGGGGAGTGACATCAAAGCAAAATGCGGTTAAATATAATTTTACAATGTCCGCAATGATTTAAAACATATTCTTTAAGTTATAGCACTGATTTGGTAATCCTATAGAGTGTAACTGTCAAATCATTTACATATTAGTCACAGGCTTTTAGCCACAAAGATGTCAACCTAACACACTTGCCAGTTCCACATTCAGGGAAAATGGCACAGCATGACATTTTGATTGAAATTGGACAGAGAGCAAAGGCAAGAGCTGTTCGCGAGTCTTTTAATTCACATGACTTCCCTAATGTCATTGTGACAGAATCTTAAAGAGTGGGTTAGACAGTGATCCAATCCCATGATACTTCAAAGGCTATATTGTCCCTTTGATGTTGGAAATCAACTTTAAAGGAGAATATAATTATATAAGTCAGACGACTCAAATTCACAAAACTCTCTTGATGGTACAGGACAAGGAAACTAATGAAATCCAACTTCTCGGAGTTCCTCAAGTGGTGATTAATTCATGTTGAGTTATGGAGGAATAAGCATGCCGTGCAGCAGTTCCCATGTGGGTTTATCTTTGTGTCAGCATCTTTGTCCGTTTCTACAAATCTTTACGCTCGGCCGCATGGTTTTTACCTTGCACGGCAGCTGGATTCTCGCGTTATCACGAGAGAATCGCGGATTTCTTGATCGCACAAATCCACCTTGCCAGGCTCCAGTACAAGCGTTTGAGCGACTCGTAGATGCGGCCGTGGTTTAGGTGTTCGTTCAAAACAACAACGGCGGCTCCGTGTAGATGCTGCGACACCGCAACAGCGTCGGTTATATCAGAAGTGGAGAACATTTCTTAATTGAAAGAAGAGCAAAAGGCTTTTCTGCACTTCTCCTGACTGAGTTCTGCACGAGTTTGATAGACAGATGGTTCGTCCAATCACCTGACAGGTATTTTTACAAACAGTTGACGACTTCTCCGATGGTTCTGTGAAACAACCATCTGACGACATCAGGGTAACATGGTTTAGGGTCACATGTAATCTCGTCCAGCATGAATTGGCACGGTTGATTTCTGAGTAAGAATATTCACTGTCCACGGACCAGGGACACCCGGGGGACCACTTTTACAAAATAACAGGAGGTCAGGGGCCAGTTAATAGACAAACAATAATAATATTTATCTGATAAAATGACAGGCCATAAATAATCTTTCAGTGAAATTATTTATTTTCAAATTGACTTATTAACTTAACTTATTAACTAAATTTACTTGGATTTGAGCGCATCAATGGTCCTCCCTTGGCACTTTTCTTTTCTTTCTGTTTTTAACAAACAAGCTCAATTTCGATGCGTTTTTTTATGCACTCAGGCACCTTATTATAGCCCAGTCGCCAGAATAAATAAATGTTGGCATTGTATGTTTCTGCAAACCACGGCTATGTGACATTTGTACGTTTCATGCGCATTATATCAACGTCTCTAAAGTGACGTAGTTCAGATCACATTTATATGAGCGGAGTTTCTCATCAGGAGGAGGAGGGGACGGAGGACGGCGTGAAACCCAGGCGAGGAGAGACGGCTGCCAGGCAGCAGACCGCTGTTCGAGACCAACAAAACCGGGTATTTTTTAAGGAGAGGTCGGGACAAACGAGTTATGTTAACTCAACGTTTACTTAAGTTATTTACGTTGATGACGTAACAAACATATACTCACCTAGTTTTGTTGCCTAAACTTAAACATTTTGCTGATTTAAATCCAGCTATGTGTCATGGCAGTGTGGGCTCTGTGTGTAGATGAACGGTATTTGGCTTCCGTCTGTGATTGTAGCGCACGCAGCAGCAGAGATCTGCCGAGATCCCCTGCTGCGTGCCCGCTGTACGTGGCCGTCATCTGAGAGATCCGCCGAGATCTCAGCAGACCTCCGTTCTGTGCAACACCGTTCATTTACACACAAAGCTCACACTAAGATGACACAGAGCTGGTTTAAAATCGGCAAAGTATCTCTTTATGTTTTGTTTGAATTCTCAAAACTGCGACCGTCATATGTTCACTGTGTAAAAGTGATGTCAAGGGGTCCTGAAACCACAGGGTGTGTTTTCCCATGAGATCGTTGATAACGTTGATAACTGCTACATATGAAACGTACAAATGTAACATATCCGTGCTTTGCAGAAACCTACAACGCCAACATTTTATTCTGGCAATCAAGTTGCATTTTTACATTCAAAGTACAAAAAAAAAAATCCCAGTGTGAATCAATTTATTTTCATTGTGAATTAGAAAATGGTCGGAGGGCCACCCAGCACCCTATCAAGGGCCAGATTTGGCCCACGGGCCGTAGGTTGAGTGTCACTGCCCTACTGTGCAAGCAGGCCTGTGTCAAACATTTTGTAGGCTACTTTTATTCAACAGAGATGTTCATTACATAAAACAGTATTCATAATTAGATCATGTCTTAATAGAAACTAAATTCTATAATTAGGCCTGTGGATTTCACCGTCCTTTCTATGCCCATTATCACTAAGAGTGCATTTTTCTTTCTTGTCCTATGCTGGGACTCTAGAAGTTTTTAGGCTAAGTTTGGAGCTCTCTGAGAGTATTCTCAGAATGTTTGTGATTACGGCCCCTGTCCTCTACCTTGCATCGTTTACATGTTTCCAGAGTCTTGCTCTCAGACTGACTGACATTTTGGATTCCTGTAATGGAGATGCAGGAGCTTCCTAAGTGTTTTTTTATGAAGTGCAAATCTCAGAGGTGGTTTGACAGCTCTGCTGAGAGTAGTGGATGACATCGCCTCATTGGAAATGATGTTTGTAGCTGAGTGATGGAAATATCTGCAGAGGGGCTGAAGAAGAAAGGCTGACCTTCTCTGTCTGATTGCTAAAGGAAGGGCCAAGGACAGGAAATAGCTACATGTTAACCTTGTATAACAAAAGTGTTAAGAATGTACCTTTTGTAAACCAGATGGAAAACAAGACAGACTTGTTTGTTTCCATCGGAGTGATTTTGAAATTTCCTGGAGTCCAGGTAGCACTGTATCATTTTATTCCCTCCTAGAGATTCATTTTTTTTCCTTCTGGTGTCAAGTGGGCCTGACCTCAGAAAATCTCAACATCAGTGAATTAATGGACTGCTTTGCACTCACACAACATAATGTTTTACATGACTCAGCCTTTATGCAAAGTTTCTGCTTACTAAAAGAGTTACTGTGCATCTGTGGGCATGTTTACTGTACATTCCTCCAAACGGAAGATGAAGCTGCTCGAAGGAAAATGGAAAAAGCTGGCAGTGAAACCTCCGTGGATTGTTTTCACACTGGCTGAGCTCAGGCTGTGGAATTTGTGAAGCAGTGATTATTATGGAATCCTATTTATTCTTCATTAGATGCTTAAACGTGGTGATTACGTGAGCTGGTGTATGGGTGCATGTTAATTGCTTTCTGGCCTGGGTGTTGCTACAGTATGTCTACAACGCACAAGGACAGCCATTTGACAGGAAGTAAATTCTGGGGGTTTAAGGGTGATGAGAAGCCCTGGTGTGGAGGAGGCTTCATCTGTCTCTTTGGTCGTGTTTGCTGAGCTTGTGGTTTTCTACCTTAATAACTCAACCCCCATGTACAGATCACTGGACCTCCCTGACAGGGATCAACTCCATCCACACCACACAGAGCCAGAGAGGGAGCGGAGATGGGGAGGGCAGAGTTGAGAGAAATCATGGAGTGGTAAAAAAAATAAAAAACACAGAATAACTAGAGTACAGTGGCCCTGTGAATTGGCTTTTCAAAGCTGGGCCAGATTGTCAAGCAGACAGCACAAAGAAACACATTCACAGAGAGTATAAGAGCAAATTATACTAAGTTGTGGTAGGTCAAGAAGAATGAACTGTATCCACTGAAACGGGAGAAGACACTATGAAATACCATCCAACATTAAAGTACCATTAGCATAACAACAGCAAAAGCAGACAACTCGGATTGCTGCAGCTAGAGGCTGCCGTGCTTATCATTAATTCAGTAATACTTGGTATTACTTAAGTTTGTCCTTGCCTGTGTTGATACTAGGTGTGCCTGTAACAATCCGCATTCATCTCTGCCCTACTGCTCTGCCTTCAGTCCTCTCTGTAACTTTCCCCTACACACCTCCTCCCAGTCCTCTTCACAGCCACTCCCACCTCATCAGCTGGGTTCCCGCCACTGACACTTCCTTACCGGTACT
>JAOVVB010233155.1:0-23946 GCA_028570985.1 Heterobranchus longifilis
ATTTGCATGCTGTGATGTAAAACTAAAATAAATACATTTCTTTAATATAATTTTCAGCTTTTATCCCAAGTACAATCCACATTAGTACTTAAATGCTGATATAATTGATTCTGATATAATTTATTTTTTAGTAATTTCAGGTAAACATTAATTCAATAAATAGTTCCATTTATTAAAGATGCATAGGTGGAATTGGGTGCGTTTGACTGACTTTTGACCCAATACATTGGTATTGATTAACAAAGTCATGAAAATTTGAAAAGTATACCTTGAGGGTTAATATGACTCATAGTTGGAGCACTCAGATGGATATAAAGCTCTCCTGGATGGATCAGAAGGAGAAAGGTTTACCAGGTGCATTAGAAAATGTAGTTGATAAGTGTTAAAGTCGAAAGTACAAGTCTTTTCAGTGTAAATTCAACTACGACTCCCAAAGTGTTTTTCAGCAAGCGACGTCCAATCACTGAGCTTAAACTTGTGTTACGTGCAGCTAAATGTGATTGGAAAGATTATGATGTTGAGAAACACTGGCGATACAATCAGTCGCTTTAATTAATTTACTTTTAGATTTGGGGTTAATTTTAGATGCATTCTGCAACTATGACTCTTTTTGTTCACAAACAATAGGTATTGTAGTATTTAGTCTGCCGTGCCAAACTGGTGGACAAAACACAATTTCTCAGAACCGATGTTGAAATGATTAAAATATAAACATAAACCTATATGTCCGTTAGAGTCCTGTGTTAAATAACAGGAATACATAATGCAGACAAATACATCTGGAACCACTGACTCATTCTACTTTGCAACTCGATAATAAATATACATTGCCAGAACATAGAACAAAATCAAAAATAATCGCTTTTTTCTTTCCGTCTTTCTTCCTGTCAGGACACGTCAGCCGCTCTGTTTTCACGTTAGAGAAACAGGAAATAAGTGAACCTTTTGTTTAGTCATGGATGTTGTATAATCTCCATTAGTGTTACAAGACAGAGCCAGTTTGCACCCAGAGCTTATTTACCACAAAAGGAAAAAAAAACAAAACCGCTTTACAATACAAAACCTCCCACGCAATGCCTCTGTGTAATTTTCTATCTATTATTTTGTTCAACTGCTTTTGCCCGAAGGCCGGCAGAAAACCACGGAGAGAAGCAAGGACACGTTGGTTAAATGTTTCTATCACGTCTTCAGCATAATCGCATTGTGTTTCTAAGGACACCGCGGTCACAGATAACCTGCTGTGCTCTGTGTGCTGCCTCATCAAAACAGGACCTATCTCCCTCCCTGTACTGTACTCAGCCGTTAGCATAAACAGACATGTCAGAGCTGCTTTATTGCTACACAATGTTTACACTGGCTGTGGTAATACCTGTTAAATAAATAGACCAATCATCTTTTATCAGTGAGTTAAAGTGCCGTTTCTTTGAAGGCTATCAAATGTAATAGCTAAAAGGATACAGCATTGTTTTCTATTTGCTTCTGCCTTTCAAAGTGATCATTTCCAAACCTGATCAAGCCAGTTTGGTCGAGATAGCAGTGACACCCCCAGACATTTTTCATTTTACATAGAGGGAGGCTTAGGTGGTATCTATTTTTTTCATACCGTCTTGCTATTTTACCAGGGTATACGGTACAGGACGGTATTTGTGTGGGAAAAAAAACAATCTTTGTGTGGCAAAATACTGATGGATCCAAACTCCATTCAGAAAACAAACATTTTAAAAGTTTACTTGTCGTCTTGTGGACAGACCTGACAAATTTTACTAATCTTCATCATGATATAGTAATTTCTGCGTACTTTTGATCTGATTATTGCAATTATGTCACGACAAAAATCTGTTTATTTTGGGTTCATACTGCAGCCGCCATCATGTCCTCCAAACTCATTAATAGCATTCATACTTTTTACAAATCGGCATCATGCTATCGTCATTTCTGCATACTTTTGATCTGTTTATTGCAATTAAAAATCATAATCTGTACCTCAAGTAGCGCTGGAACCGACAGTCCTCCAGTCATGCATGAACGTTATTTACATGATTTTATTTGTCATCTATTCTATGTCACTGCTTGTCTATAATGATAGCTCCTCTTTTATGAATGTTAACATCAGGAGACAATAGTAAACATGGGTTTACTAACAGATATCTTGAGGTGAGAGGTCAAGGGACTCCTTTGAAAACAGCCATGCCAGTTTTTCCCTCACCAAAATGTAGCCTAACTTTGCAGCATTATTTAGCCTCCTTTCTGACAAGCTATAACATGACATGGTACCAATGGATTCCTTAGCTCCTCTAGTTTCATATGATACCAATATCTTCACTCTAGCCTGAAAATGGAGCTCGCTACAGTCTCTTACAGTAATGCTGGCAGGATCTCCACACCCTGTAAGTTTCCCATGGTATGCTAATGCATGGCAAAAAAAAATAGTGGCAGAAAAGGTTTTTGCTGGAATGATTGCTGACAGTTATGGTGTTTCATTTTAGAAGTACACCTTAGTGCAACAAGCAGCAGTGTCCCACAGCATTTGGAAAACATGCCACTGCTTGACCATCATCTAAACTCTTCACAATATACCGACGCTCCCGTCGAGACAAAATGTGGCAGGCTGGCAAGGCCAAACAGAGGACAAGTCTTATGATGTAAAGAGGCAGCACGCAGTTCATCTACAGGGAGTGATAAGACATGACGGCCGTGCTGCTCTGTGCAGGATGCAGTATTGTGGAGATGGCTGAAAAAAGTCAACATTTTTAAGAGTGAGTGTGTTTACATGACTGACGGTGACGGTGAGGCTCAACGTGTTGATAAAAATAGGGAACTATATGGAGGGAGCTCATTGTGGCCTTGATGTCCCACAGGGAAATAAAAAAAGGTTTTACTTCTGCCATTTGTGTGGGAATGCTTGATGACATTAAGCTTATTCAAAGATCCTTTGGACAAAAAGCAGAATAATATTATTTATTTATTTATTTATAAACACAACTGGGTGAAGGGTGAAGTCCTGAATTCGATTGACAAATTAAAGGATTAAGGGATTGTTACCCCTTAGGAAAGTCTTAAACCATGCAGATCCATTAAAATCCATTAAAATACCCTCATTCAGAAAGATGGGATTGGCTCAAATTAAAAGCCAGAAAAAAACAACTTTTTGAAGGTTTAGAAAAAAACAAATTAAACGGAGGAGATTACAGAATGAATGCATCAATGTCTTACAAGAGATATCACTGAAGTATTTCAGTTATTCAAGTTCATATCATTAAATAACTAATTATAGTATTTCAGGCATGTAAAAAAGGATTATACAGAGCTGTCAGTATGTCAGTGTCTAAATGGAGTAATCAGATTATGGCATTTTGTATGACTGTACTGTTTATAAAGCCACATGAATTATTGAATGCAACTGTATTCAGGTACATTAACCAAAGAAGATGAAACTGTTGTATCTTCCATCCCCATAGTTCATTATACAAGCAGCTTATTATGACCTATATTTACATTGATTGTTAAGCCCTCTAGTGGCTGTAGTAATTATGAAGGGGGGGGGGGGTCTGGATTGAATAGCTTTCACTGTTTCACTGTCACAGTGGAAAAAACTCCCTGGCCTGTTTGTATTTTTTTAAACCAATCACAATCGTCATGGCTGCAGCGAAGGGACTTTGAGAACCACACCTCCCGGTGGAAGTATAAGACTTTATGCCGACACTGCTTAAACAGCAACCCAGACTAGGGTCAAACAAACATGGGACTTTGACCCAGGAGACCGGTGTTTGTGTCCCGTTTGAAACTGAAAGTCAACGTTGAGTTATTTTAACTTTAGGTAACAAATGGAACTAAATTACGTACAGAAGTGAAGTAACGTAACAAATTAAATTGCATTTTATCTCTTTTACTATATTAACGGTGGTTTTAGTGTTTTTATTATTTTTGCACTTTTCTCTGCACTTTTCACTTGCACTCCACACATCTCAGGTATGCAGGCTCAGGGACTTTTTTGTGTTGTATAATTGTTTGTTTTTGTTTTGTATATTGTATAATTTATCTGTAAACTTGATTTGATTTTGATTTGAAATGTACTGATTTTGACCTGTGACTGTTTCCCAACGTTAACCATGTGTTTTAAACTGTTACATTGAGGCATGAGGACATCTTAATCTGTCGGGGCAGTAATTTAGGAAACGCTCCTGCACTGCATATTATTGTGTGGATCAGTGTTTTCAGTCGGCATTAAAATATGAACGCAGCCTCCACAGGAACAGCATCTGCCCTATAACAACATATTTGGGGTGTTGCATATCCATGTTTGAGGCATATTATTCACATTTATGGTGTCACATATATGAGGTTGCTCTGCACCTCCTACACAAAAACATGATTTACCTCTAGAAGCAGGTGTCGACTCTCCTTTCATTACATGGCTATCATTACGCCCTGGTGGGAGGTCCACGGCTTTTATAAGAGATGAAAAGACCTCTTTGTATTGACCAGCTCCCGACCATATCTACTGCTAATGCATACCTCCTAATAATACCTCTATACCTCCTAATGCAGCTCCCTTTCACAGCTACACGGGAGACGGTCAGCCCTCGCCTCTGATCATGAAATTTCCAACATTTATTCACACCCAAATGAGCTTGTACTGTGAGCGTGTGCTACTGCCTGTGCAGTGATACAAAGAGATCAGGTTCTTATCTAATCTTTAATCAATTATTGCACATTTGCGTCTGCAGTTGAGTCAGAATACACACAGAAAGATTTTTTTAACAAGAAGATAAATCATAACTTTTACATTTAAGCTTTGCTGTCTTGACTTCAACTTCAATTTCAAAATGCTAATAATTTTAGATACACCATGTTTGTAACATGGTGTATCCTGATAGGTATTGTAGAGTATTTGCTGTCTCTATAATTTGCATTTAAGATGCAACTGTATCCTCTGACTTACGTCTCATGAAATCCTGAATGATTAACATGCCAGTTTGTGTTGTTTCACATGTTATCACAACTCACTTTTTGCTTTTCCCGTATCATTTTACAACATGGAGTCGCACCGGACTTTCAAATGTAAATCCATCCGTGTCAATATTACACGCTCAGAGCAACTGCTCCAGAAGACTGAGAAGTCTGTAACCGTTGATTTTGGTTATTTACGCTGATTATGATGTAACTTACATAATTTACATATGTCTATATTTTAACCCAAACCATGATGTTTTTCCTAAACTAAATCACATATGTATGCCTAAACATAACAAATGTCATTATTTGTCACAATATTTTATTGTGAAAATCTTGGACAATATATCTGCATCATCAACATTTACAAACATTTTCATTTGTTACCTACCCATACATACATCAAAAACTGAACATAAATTCATATACAAAATAGTAATAAATAAATATAATACAAACAGGTATTAGGATTTCCAGCCCATATTATAGCTTACAGTACATGCATACTATGCTCTTGTGTGAGCTCTTCCATTATTGATTGCAGTGATTGATATATGAATAGTGAGCACGAAACTATTGAATTAGATAGAAAAATACACCCAATACATAGATTTTTTTTCTTGTCTTTTATAACATAATTGCTGCTTGTGGCGATTCACATCCCCACCGGCCCCTAAACAACAAAGAACAATGGTGCATTGAAAAGTGAAGCCAATTAATTTAGTATTAGCACGTCATGTATTGAATAAGCATTACAAGACTGCTGAGTCTCAGACATGTAGGACTCCATGTTACACGGAGGGGGGGGTGGGGATGAGTAACTGTCATCGCTGAACTACATTTCAAGTGGTGCACTCAAAGGTACCTTGCAGAGTTTTCATTATACATTTGTATTCAACATTACACCAACACACTATGTATCCTTAAGCCCTAAAGAACATGTGGAATGCATTTCCAAGCTCATAAAAGCTTTGCAAAGCAGCTGTCTCTTTCTCTTGCACTTATATTGACTCATACCTTTTACAGCACATTACCACCAACAGCTACCACTCTCTTTAGGCTGCAAAAATGTGGATCACGTCACCTTCTTGCTCTCTTCTTTTTGCTTTTTTTTTTTATTGTGCAGTGACATTTTTTTTTTTTCTCACTTTCTGCAATATCCGTACATGGCAAATAAACAAGTCCTCTAAACCATACGACCACACAAGTCATTTGTTCCTATACCTTCTAATACGACCCACAGGAGCGTTTATTAAATTAGCGCCCCTAGTGGTGGCAGGAAATACGACCCGGAGGAGCGTTTTCCATCCTCATACCTAAACGTAACAGTTGCGGTTTTAAACACGTCGTTAACGTTGTAAAATGGTCACAGTTTAGTTTTAGGCACAAACACTACGTAGTTAGGGTTAGAAAAAGATTGTGGTTTGTTATGTTACTTCACTTCCATACATAAGTACATATTCACACACGTGGCGTATTAACGCATGTGACGTAGTACGTGGCGTAGTTCCATTTGTTAAAATAATTCACCATTTATTTTTATTTTCAAATGGGACACAAACACCAGTTTCTTGGGTCAAAGTCCTGTGTTTGTTTGACCCATCCAGTCTTAATACTACATTACGACTTCCTGCTTTGCTCCTGTCATAATTACTACGGCCACTAGAGGGTGCTGCCTAACAATAAACATAAATATGGGTCATAGTTGCTGCACCTATGCTGTTGTTTTTTAGTGGAGGACAGTCTCCCAAGTGTTTTGGACAATACGCTTATTAATTGTCTTGCTGAGAGTTAGATGAGAAGATTGATACCACTCTCATATCTGTACACTAAAATATGAAGCTACCATCTGACACATAACCCCATGTAAACGGCAAATTGTCATTCTTACATTTTGGTTTTTATATGTAAAGAGATAAAGCATGTTATTTAGTGTGCTTTAGAGGTGCTGGTAGGTGGATTTTGTTTCCTTTTTTGTTACCTTTACAGTCTTTATGCTAAGCTAAGCTAGCTGGCTGCTGGCAGTAGCTTTAAATTAGCATACAGACATATCATCTAACTCTTGGCAAGAAAGTGAGAGTAAAATCCCCATATTGTCAAATGTTTTTTTTTGTCAAAAATATGGTGTTACAGGTTATGGAAAGATCATAAAAATGTAAATGTCATATCTGTGACAGGACAGGACCTCCAGTCTCCTGCATGAAAGTGTTGACCTTCACAGAGAAACTGAAAATACACTTGGATAATTAAAAAAAAGAAAAGAAAATTAAAACATTGCTCTGCAGTGCCACTGGTGGCCCACCACCCTTCACTTGCTACAGTGGAGTTTTTGTGTGCAGGCACCAGTGAAGTCTGACGCTGTGTGCCACTGTGATTGTGTAGCACGAGGGTGATGCTGCAAAAGACATGCAAACTAAGCAAAACATTGCATGGATTAAAAAAAACAAAAAAAACAATATCAATCTCACAGGCAGACCTTTCTAGAGGACAGATTTGGAACACATTCTGTGTTCCTCAGTGGAGGCTCTGCAAAGTTGTGGGAAGATGCTACAAACATATGCACACTGACAATACACAGTGAGGAAAATGAAAGGAGTTCATACAAAATTTAATACGCAAAAGACAATAAAGTGGATTATTTGTGCTCGTCACTCATTGCTGCTGTGAGCCAATGCTGCTGCAACTTGCTGGCAGTGAAGTTTTTGCCTTGTTTTTCTGAATGCTTTATGTGGTAAAAGCTAGAAACTTTTTGTTTTGCATCAGAGGATGTACAGACAATGTGTATCCCTCCATCAGATGGATAAAGTAAGAAAATCAAGGTTGCAATAAATGACACGGCGGTGTCTGTTGCTTTATATAATCTTATCTGTAAGTAAACATGTTTACTGTTTATTTACATTTACTGTGAAGGCTCATGCACATCTTCAGTTTCTTGTAGACAGAGTGTGTAGGAGGAAAAGAGGAGAAGAGAGAATACAATGCTTTTACTTCAGGTAAAAGGTGAAGCAGTTTTACCTGATGGAGGTCTAAGGACTGAAATGTTATTTCTTAATAAAGTTTATTGCAAATAAAAGGACTAGTTCTAGTTCTCTTGTCTATTTACATGAACATAGAATAGAACAGAAAGCATTTATTGTCATTGTACATAATACAACCAAACTAGGAGTGTTATTCCTGATCACTGCAAGAAAAGACACATGAAAAAAACAAGAGTTTGTATAGATTGTATATAGTTTGTATACTAGAATAAATGTAGACATTTCACTGGAAATTATTGCACTATAATACAACATATATTTGCAGAATATTTCCCTGAATCTTATTTATTTATGAGAAGGTGCTGCAAACCATGCTTACTTTCTCTCAATTACTTTCTCTTGTCAATTAAGGCCATACAAATGTTTTAAAGAGTTATTTTCCACACAGTAGCATATTTTCAGTCATGAATTTCTTTTCTTTTTTTTACTGAATTTGAAGAGCTGTACAATATTTAAATTTGTAACACATTTGTATAAGAAGTGTTGAAAAGTTATAATTAAGACAAAGATACTCAACCCAATCGCAAGAATAACTCTTGGCATTGTAAGTTTCTGCAAACCATGGATACGTTACAAAACCATGGATACCATGGATACGGTGTTGTTGGTCTCAATACCATACTATGCACATACTCAATATATCGTTCAACGTACTCTTGTGTATACAAACAGAAGTATGAATCTTTTTCGGCTGCACTGATCTGTAATTACCGTGTGCGCCTCCTTGCCGGTTGGACACGTAACCATGGTAACCCGTGCCAACCTCAGCTCTACCGTCGTCGTCCGATATTGTTTAAATTACTGGGAAAAAAAGTAAGCAGCTAATCCAATGGTCGCAGATGTAGAAATGTAAATTGAAGCATTATTCACATTACAGAGTTGCCTTAGTCGCTGTCCATTATGAACAACCGCATTGCATTGTGGGACAGTGTTGCATACTGTAATATTTCACCGGAAATAGTATGCACATCGCATATTTCATACTAAGGTTTCGGACATACTAAACAAATCTCACATACTGTTTCAGCAGACTAAATAGCAGGTTAGTATGGAATTTTGGATGCAACCATAGCTTTACAAAATCAAAAAATATCAAAACTCACTAAAGTAAAGACTATTTGGAACTGCCTGCTTTGTACACTGGGTGCATAAAAAAATCTTTAAAGGCTGAAAACACACTTTTATCTTGTCTCCACAGAAACAACTATTTCTTTATTTATTATGCATTTGTTTATATATTTATTTTTGTGATGGGCTTTTTATTGTTTGGGGTTGCAGTAACACACACCTGAAGTATACTGGAGCTGCACTATTCCATAGCCAATGTTTCTGGTCCTGTGGGTTGATAATAGACAGCAGCTGCCGTTTTAGTTGTCCCATACTAATATGACCCGCAACAATATTTCCCACAATGGAGCACTTTGCTGAGCATGTTAGGGACAATATAGCACAGTGTGAGGCACTATTTAGCAGCCTGGGGGCATTTAGTAACTATCTATTCCATTGTCAATCAGCAGCCCATGCTTCTTGTCACATTAAAGGTACGTTGTTTTTCTGCTGTCACAAACCCTGCTACTGCTTTCATCTCAGGTAGTAATCCACCAGTTCAAGAGTTCACAGTGTACCAGCAAGTGGATGTGTCATTCTGCAACCCTTGATGTTTCCAAAAATAACAAAAAACACATATATTCATTCAACAAAAGAAGAGCATTTGCAGTGTCTTCCTATTGTCAACGGTCTGTCAGGCAGCTCAATAGCCTTGAGGCCGTCCCAAATATTTAATGCACAGTTTATGGCTCCCTTTAGAAATATTATCAAGTAGTTAACCTTGCCTGGCAGGATGACCCCTGGCAAGAACTCTGGGAAATGAACCACTGAATTTCTGGTCAATAGGGTAATTATGTCAGAGAAGGTCAAACTGTAGTGATTTACATAAAAACGAATACACACACATCCTGAGCGGTACAGTACATCCTAACACTTGCTGCTGATAAGCAAGCGTGGAAATTACTCTGTGAAAGTAGATACTTTTACACTCTGATTTTCACATTATAGACGGATATGTTATCTCAATGCATTTCAATAGCAGTTGGTGAAAGAGAGAGACTCGTCACTATATTCTCAGAAGAGCTGCAAAGTGGTGGAACTTACTCAAATACTGTATCTAGGGACAGTTTTGAGGACTTTACTGGAGTATTTACCTTTGATTTATACTTCTACTCCACTACATTTCTGATGGAAATATTGTACTTTTTACTTCACGTTCATCTGACAGCTACTAGTTATATTTCAGATAAAAAAAATATAAATACAGTCTATGGTTCTCCCCCAGGCGCCTCATTTCGATGATTCTGTGCAGTCATTGCAATTCTCTACCTGTCCACCAGATGGCCTCAGTCTTTTCCATCTGTCCCAGTCACCTGGCGTGCGTTCACCCCAGACAAAACGTTGCAAAAAGTTTAAACGTTTATATAACAGAAACGGTGGTGCGTTGAACACCCTGTTGTGTCACTGCCTTTTTAATATGGTGGGGTTTATTAAATTAAATGTAATGAAATGTTTGAACACTGCAACCATAATTTTCATGTCTTGTGTGTATCCTCCATGCAGCTAGAGCACCCACAATCCTTTGCACACAACTTTTTTTTTTCTCAACTTTATTGCTAACATATTCAAACAACTTATACAAAAGTTAAAAAACAAACAAAAAGAGGAAACCAAAAAACCCTAGGGAGCTCAGTTATTAGAATATAAATGCATTCAGTGAAGGCATTGTGCAATAAGCTTTTACATTGAATAAAAACAAAATAATATATGGTAGGTGAAGAAAATAAATAAATAAATTAAGTAGTACAGATTATTAATAAGTAGCATTAGTTGATAATTTCAATGTTTCAAGTATTGTTTGGGTCTTTTTTCTGTTTTTATTTTTTTTTAAGTGAAAAATTGAAGGCGGGACATTTTCAATGACGTGCACTTCTGTCCATGCAGGACCCGACTTAGACCTTACTTTACCTTGACTTTAAGAAGCAGCCACAGTTGCACAACGTTTCGAGGAAACATGTCGTTCAACCTGGAAACCGTAGCAAAACGCTGCACACGGTTTTGAGATTGAACATGCCCCTGACTCTCATCTCCACCTGCTCACCTGTGTCTCATTTCTCCAATCACCCTGTCAGTACTTACACCGGCCCCTTCTCCCCAGCCAGGCAGTGCCAGATTCTGTTGTTAGGTTGTTCACATCCTTTGCATTCAGCCACCTGGTCCTTCCTGGCCTGCTCGCCGTGTTGTGCCCTCTTGGACTTGTTTGATTGTTCGGACAGCCGTCTCGTTGCCAACTTGTAAGCCTGTTCCTGACCATTACCTCCAGTCATTTCCTTTCACCCAACCTGCTTGCATTGTGTGTGTTTGTCTGCATTTGAGTCCCATCTGTTGTCTGAATGTGACACTTATGATGAGCTGTGCAGACGTCGTCGTGTCCTGGGGCAAGATACTGAACCCCAAATTGCTCCTGTGAGTGTGCGTGTGAATTTTTATCGCTCCTGATGAGCAGGTGGTACCTTGCATGATAAGCCTCTGCCACACCTGTGTGTGTGTGTGTGTGTGTGTGTGTGTGGGAGAAGGCTGGCTTGTGTTGGCAAGTGCTTTGAGTTTTTACTAGGACTAGAAAAGCACAATATAAATTCAGTCCACTTTAGGGATGGGACAATAATGGATTTTTATCGTGGATTGCGATAAAAGCTCACAATAAGTTGATTGTGGTGAATTTCCATTATCGGGATAATCATCAATATTGTGAATATCCTCACAAATTGACTGCGGTTTACTAGTGTCCTATATATCTGTGCTGCAATAACAATATTTGTTTCATAAAAAAAGTTGTAATGTTTTGAGAAAAATGTTGTAATCTTTACAGAAAAAGTTGTTATGTTCCAAGAAAAAAGCTCACAATTTTATGAGAAAAAAGTTGTAATATTTAGAGAAAAAGTCACAACAAAGCAAAATGTAAGGTAAAGTAATTCCAGTGTGTTCTAGTGTCGTTTTAAGAAGTTTAAGCATATTTCATTGATTATCGGGACAATATCGTGAGTCGCAATTATTTTGGCCAGGATAATTGTGACATGACATTTTCATATCATTCCATGCCTCATCCATTTACCATTTATAATAAAATGTGATAAATTATTATACTGGAAAATGAACAGCTCAATAGTAGATAAAATAAGAGCTTCACCTCAGCCAACTATCAGATTAAAATGCTATTTACATGCATCAGTGATAATCATCCAATAATATGTAACTATGCCTGCACAGTAGGTACTTTTAAAGTAAATGCTGCTAATGATGTACTTTTATGAAAGTAAAGTTTTTAATTCAAGCTTTTACTTTAAATTGAAAATTTTGAGTGGTATTGCTATTTAGTAAAGCTTTTGAATACTTCATCCACCTCTGCCTATATACACAATTGAAAGGCTGCTTATATGCTTCAGTAATAATAATCCAAAATAGAATATACACAATAATATAACACTGAAAGTCTTCTGAAAATTAATACTTTCTCCTCCACCACTGCTTAGAATGTATTCCTTCAGGCTGATCACTCCAATATAAACACTAAGATGAATAAAATGATTGACATTTTGAAAGAAGTACAGCCTGATTTAGTGTGGCAATACTCCACAGCTTCCCCATAAATTAGATACTTATTTTTAATCTGGAACTATTTCACATGCTTTTGATGTTTCCTTATGTTTAATGTATTGTAAGACATGGTGTTGGCTTTTGTTTTGTAATATTTGGATGCATTTTTGATGATCTTGTGTTTAATGCATTTTTAATGTCACTGTAAAGCACTTTGAATTGCCTCGTGCTATACAAATAAACCTGCCTTGCTTTAAAACTGAGCAGCTACTCTCTGCTTAATTGGCAATTGGACACCAATCACAGGCCATATGCCCATATATGCTGAAGATAGGCATTAATTAGTAAAAAAAAGTAATTTTCCAGACAACGCCACTGGCAAGAGCTCCGAGGCAATGGTGTCGATTCCAATCACCACATTTCTGTCCAGAAAACAGGCTTGGTTGGGTGTGTAGCTGAAAATGTGGGGAAAAAAGGGGGAGATAATTGAAAGATGCACAAACGAGGCGCGTGCGCACATGCACGCACACACACACACACACACCTTTGTAATTTCTCAACAGGTCCACAGGGGTTTGGACAAGACCCATCTCACTCTCTCTCCCTCTCTCTTTTCTCTCTCTCTCCCTCAGAAAACCCGAAAGCTGTTGGCTCGCGCGCGCTCTGTCTAATTATTCCACTCTCGCGCAGCAGAGTGCGGACTCACTGCTGAAAGCACCACTTTCCATCTCTTCCCCTCCGCACTGCGATTCCGCGAGGTTGACGGCTCTCCCGGCGGACACTAAACTACCCCCCCCCCAAAAAAAAAAACACACCTGGACAGCGCGCGAGTCCGGGTAGCAAGGTAACGTGTTTTGTGAGGTGGCTCGTGCAGACGACAAATGCAGGAGACCCGAGTCCAGTGGCCCCAGACCCGACGGGGAGGGAGACACGCAGAGCAGTGATGGGACAGTTTTCGGGAGGATGCTACCTGAGTTTCGGCATCCTCGTGCTTCTCGGTTCTCAAGTCCCGGCCACGTTTGCGAGAGGTAAGTCACAGACACACTCTTTATCAGCTCAATGTTTTCATCCCAGTCTTCGAGAATAAACTCGGAAAACAGAGTGCATTGACAGACTGTGTGTGTAGCTGTGGTTTTGGTGTGTTTGGCTTCTGAAAAAAAGTGATATCTCAAACCGGTGTGGACAGTTTGTGTGCGCGCGCGTATCAAAAAAAGTAATTCGTTTTTCAGCTTGCATTTGAATTATGACAAGTTTGTATTTGTTGTGCGCCACGCTCTGGCTGAGAAAGAGTAATGTGGTTCTTCTTTTAGAAGATTGGTGTTTTTTTTCAGTCTACTTTCGCTCTGTAATTAAGCTAATTTGCAATTCAAAATCAGTTTGGGGAGCATTTTTGTGCAGATAACAGATCATTTGCCTTTGCCACGTTTCATCTGCAATGGAAAGAGAGATCATATCATTACATATCTTAACCATAGCCCACTGTGCGAGTAATGTTTGACAATTTATATTTGTGACATGTTTCATTTATTCATTTATTTATTTATTTTTGCATTTTTAGCTGCTTAAGCCAACACATGTTGACAGTTCCTGAGGCTCTCATTAACCACATGAATTGGCTCATTGAGAAGTTGTCCTGTTGATGAAATATCTGTAAGATGGTCGCGTGCCTGTATGTGCTGTTTTGCTCGTTAAACACAAAATGCAACATACTCCCTGCAAGCTTGGTGATATGGAGGTGATTGCTTGAGGCCTGTGCTCACTTCTGAAACTTTTAGTTGATATTGGTTGTTTTGTTGTGGATGCTTTTTATTTTTAATTCCCAGGCATGTGCTAACATGTCAGTAATAAAAGGCTAGTTGATCCAGTGGGTAGCCTATACCAGTTTTATCAAAAGGTAACTGTGCTGTAAATACTCATTGTCTTTGTTAGTGGTAATGCACACATTTGTGATTTATTTTTCTGATAGCAGTTTGTGATGTAAGACTGAGATGTTATGTATTGTCTAAATACATTCAGTCAATGGATTATGATGAAATATTTTCCTTTTCTTCTGGTGAATCTGTTCTGACCTATTGACATCCATTTAGCTCACATGGCAGTGAAACAAAGATGCATTTGCAAGTCAATTAGTTAACTAGCCCCAAGGTTTTCATTTTTGCATCGCAAGTTCTGAAATTAGCTTCAACTTTGAAATTTGCATAGCATAAATATTAGATTATGCATATGTATCTTCAGGGCAACTTTGCGTGTAGAGATCAGGAGGTTTTTGTCATTTTTTAAAAGTTGGTCTGAAAGGCGTTAAATATAACCTTTCAAAACTGGCTGCATATTGCATTTACATGACCAGCATTTCCACAGCGGCTACATTTCCATGTAATACGTTGCATGATATTTGAAAGGAGTGACCTATGCTTGGCAGAAAAAAAACAATAATGTTGTGAGTGCATGAAAGTGAAATGTGCCCGTGCGTGCAAAATGCAGTTTTCATAAGCTGCATAGGTATATGTTGTTCTACATCTGCCAGGTTTTAAAGTGGTGTCTGCGATGGCTCTCTGCCAAGCTGTGAAATAAATATTTATGTTGTGCAATAATATGGATGTCAACAGTCAAATACTTTATGCAGACATGAAATGAGATGAAATGGAAAAGGCCGACCCCACAAAAAAATGATGTAAAACATACAGGCAAAGCTAAGTCATGGAGCATGCATGAAGAATTAAGTTCTCTAGCCACGTATAAACTCCCCTACAGTTGTAATGTAGTTCTCAATTAGAAGCCAGGATATAATTCAGTAATCCAAATTTATTCTTCATGTCTTGCAAGGATGGGACCCTATCACTCACTTGCAATTTAAAGCTTAGCACACTGAGAGAACTCAAAGTGACGAGAACAAACGTACCCCAAAGGAGAAACCTAGAATCAGTGCCCACAGGTGGATTTGGGGGGAGATGGGGCTGATGAAATGTTGAGCAGCAGCAATGAACACCACAGAGGTTTAGGCAGTGTGATCAGTGACGCAGTAGTGTTGGCAGCGGACCACAGCTTGGATATGTTTATATGGATATACAGTAGAGTGTGTGTGTATGTGTAGCTACACAACTTGAGTCATCTGTGTGAAGGACTGTGGCTTCGTAGGCGTTTGTCCATGAGTTCCCTGTGGCTGTAAATTATTTTCTTTGAAGATCATTCATGTTGAAAAAGAGTTATTCATGATTTCAGAAAATGCTCAGTTGTCACATTTCAACTGAAGCAACCTCAAAACAATTTGACATTTCATATGTGGATTTTAGAGAGCTTCCACAAAAATGTCACAAAAAACATGAAGCATGGTCCTAATGTTTAGTATAGTATAGCTGCAACTAACAATCATCCCACTTCCTCACAGTCCAAAGGTGATGTCTTTAATTATCTATTCAGTTCAATATGCTATAAAACAGTTATCTCCATATTTGAGAGGCTGAAAACAGCATTTTTTTGCCATTTTGCATGAACTTGCATGCACTTTTGTTTTGCAAATAGTTGGCAATTATTTTTCTGGCAATCAACTAATCGATTAGTCGACTAATTGATTAGTCGACTAATCGTTGCAGCTCTGGTTTAGCAGATTATGGCGGCAACAAATAATTGCTTTCATTATCATTTAACATTTAGATAATTTTTTCAGTTATTCGCTTGGTCTATGAAATATTATCACAATTTCCTAAAACCCAATCTGATGATATTAAACTGCTGGTTTTGTCCAACCAAGACTCGAAAACCTAAAGACATTCAATTCATATTATCACATAAGATAACGCAGCAAATCCTCACAAAACATTTGGCATTTGAAAAATGACTTTAACGATTTGAGTTTCCATATAATGCAACAGACAGGGTAGGAAAGTTGGAAAGACATATTGCTGCTGGTTTTGGTCTTTTCAAGGGATTTGTCGACAATAACAAAAATATTGAAACACGCCAGATTTATCCTTTTAAAGTAGGATGCTTGAATAATTGGATTAGCCGCTTGATTTCAGCTGTCAGTTGGGTCCTAATGGATTATATAAGGTTATCGGGGTGAAATCAATAAATGTACCCCTGTGCTGTGACACTGACATGACAACACTGTTACAGTAAGCCATGCATCTGGTAAACCTAGAGCAGGCCACCACTCTAGCCACACGCACAGCAGATGACAGACGTTTGACCTCAGATCATGGTGCAGTAGGATAACCGCCACTCTAACCTTCCTGCAGCCAGAATGTCACACATACATCTGGGGAAAAACACGGTGGTCTCAACACATCAGCACTGTAAAATGCTAGCACAAAACACAATTTCATTTAAATTTAGGAGCATAAATCTGCTTTTAATTTAATCAAACCTGACAAGCCCGTAGTGGACGAGGCTTGGAGCTGCAGCCATTGTACCTCCTGCTGCTAAAAACGCATCCTGGCTCGAGCAGTGGCGTGAGTGAAAAAAATTGAGACAGAGAGAGAGAGAGAGAGAGAGAGAGAGAGGGAGAGAGGGAGAGAGAGTGGAATAAAGGGCAATGGAGTCATCTCTGCCATGTTTTATTTATCCCAAAAAAAATGACTGCCAGACTCTTTCTCAAAGCTCCAGCTTTGATTTAACTGACATTTCACGAGATGAATTCACGAGCACAGATGGGCTGGTATCCACAGTTGTTTCTATTCTGTAGGAGATCGCATGGTGGTCATATTGCCCAGTTTCACTATTGCATTATTCAAAGAGAACCCATTTCTCTATCCAGCTCACCAACCCCCCTCTCCCATCAGTTCATCTCCACATTCAGAGGGATCTAAGCTCACCAGCAGCCAAACAAGAGTAGGGAATATATTGTCTACAGTGAAAGCAGAAAGCTACAAAATCAAATGCGGGGAAATGATTGGAAATGTGTCGCGAAGAAAAGATATTTTGCTTGGAAGTAAACACATACATTACACAGATAAAATGTGATGATAGTGTTGGACAGAGCTACAGTAGTAATCAAATAGCTATTGTTTTTTTGTCTTTGGGATATAGAGACTTTGGAATCCGGTCAATAGACAAGCTTTTGTGCATGGTATTCCCATGAGACGCAGGATTGATTGGAACAGAATCCTTTTGTTTGCTTCAATAAAAAACAATGCTTTCATTATAAATCTGTTGATGTAACTTCATATTCCTGCTCAGTTCCATAGTGGTTATGTATAGATGACTGGATGTCCTTTCTCTGCTTTGCAATCAAGTTGTGTCTTTATCAGATGCAGCTATTTCTGGCATTATATTGTTCAACATTTCATGCTTTTTTCCTCTATCAATCAGTGTGTTTTAATGTGGGTTATCTCATGCTATTGTTTACCTAAATGACACTGCTACCCTGACCACGCATAAGCTACAACCTGAAAAGAAATAAGATTGGACTAAATTCATCCCAAAAGAAATGTTTTAGCCAAATATGCTCAGGATACATAATAAGTATATGCATAACAAAATATACAATGTTGATTAAATATCTATCCGGCACATTCAAAAGCAGCTGTAGAGTAGTAGTAGAGCTGTAGTACTAAATTCAGCTCACCTTATTTTCCAAGCTACTTGATCCAAATACTGAAGGTCCTGATTAAAAAATGTGTCATTGAAATGCTGGATGTTTTTTTAATTTATACTGGAGAAGACGTATCACTCTGTTGGAGTTGTTGAACTGTAAAAACATGCAGTTCTCTCACAATTGCACATACAGAATGGAGGTTCTTCCCTCACAAATGACCTTTGGCCGACCTGCTGCCAGCGACATTTGTCATTTTTACCGGCGATAGCGACGGTCTCCGTCGGCTAAAAATGAGAAGCTGCTACCTGAATGTTTTGTACACTGACACATGAAAGATTAAACGTGAATTTTGAAATATGGTTGTCAGAACATGAGTCACTCATGCCGGTGTGCACAAATAATTTCTCACACATTCTAATTTACTCTGGCAGTCTATTTACATATGCAGGGGTCTTCAATGTTTTATTTAAGCCAAGGACCCCTTAGCTGAAAGAGAGACGGAGCAGGGACCCCTACGTATATTGTATAAAATGTATTTGCATATTAATGTCTAGGGTGGCCTTAAGCATACTGTATACACATACCTTTTTATGGTGCATACAATACTAGGCTATTGAAATAATAATAATTGACATATTCATATATTTATAATGTTAAACATACCATGTGGAAGGCACAGCCTATCAATATTGTGTAAAATATATTTCTTTGGTTGTTTTTTTTTAATGAATTGGCATGTTAATGTATATTCTCATGCATATTTTCAATTTAGAAAAAAAAAAACGTTCCAAAAATGTTCAAACAATAATTTGGCGGCCCCCCTGCAGTAACTCTGAGGACCCCCTAGGGGTTGCGGACCCCCTGTTGAAGATGCAATGCCTGCAGGCTGTGGCAGACACTAGAGGAAAGGATTGGTTTTATTTACGCTGATCGATTAAAACACGCCCAGATCGGCCTTGATATCAATTGTTATATTAACTCGAGGCATCTCTAGCATGCATACTGCATAGTGATTATACTTTCATCGTTCAGCATCATTTATACATGTTGCATGCATATTGAATGTTTGCATGCATGCACTGTAATGTCGTACTGTAGTAGCTGAGAACGACAGGGTGTCAAATGTTGCCATTTCAGTGGGCTCCTGCAGATTTGCCCCTCGGCCTCGTCTCCACACAGCCTTGAAGCTTTCTGTTCGATAAGAGCCAGCATTGCTGTCATGTGTTTTCTAATAACACTGAAAGGGAAGCCTTGGAGAGATAACTGCCCATCCACAATGCACCATTCAATGCCTCACTGGCTAACTCAAGGGCATTGCCACAAAGGCAAGATTCACACCATACACCGTTCTCTTCAATGCCAAACACCCCCCCCCCTACACACACACAAACACACCCTCTCTTCCCATCTCAGAGTTTGGGTAGCACTTTTATTTTCTCTAAAGTGCTTTTATTTCATAAATACCCCGTCCCCTCATCCTTCCTTGTTGTCCACTCCTCGCTTGCAATTCCTTTCAATGTAATTTAGTTTCAGTGGATTGTTGCTGTGACAAATGTTTTGGTTCTGGTATCATTTCTCACCTCACCTGACTGAAGGAGAAGCTTGGAGAGGCAGAACGAGGGAGCGGGGAAATGTTAGAAGGAAAAAACAGAGAGAGAGAGAGAGAGAGAGAGAGAGAGAAAGACGGATATGAGGGTTACAGTGCAGAATACTTAAGTATCTCATGTTATCAGTAACTGCCACAGCAGTTTGTCAGTAACTGCGAACACCTGTCACTGCTCTCCCTGATGAATTAATTTCAAGAGTAATCAAAAGCAAATGCATATTTAATCACTTTTGGATTAAAGTAGGGGTTCAGTGTTTGTTTGGTGTGTGTTTGGTGTGTGTGTGCACTACAGTGTTTTGACATGCAGAGGCCAACATGTTCATGCACCACTTTTGGTGTCGAGTGAGAAAATATGATGAAAGTAAATCAAAAGGAGCACATTTAGACACCAGCATTAATGTTTTGTTATTTTTAATATTGTGTCACAAGAGAGACTTCAACATAGACCATAGTACATGAAAACATAGAGGTCAACATGTGATTGATTTCCTTTTTAGTGTGCTTCAGAACCAATAAAGCCCTGATACCGTATACTTCATGTAAAGTAAGCTGCCATGGCTGTGGATGCTGTAGTTACGTTAGCTGTGATATTGTCCATCTCTCATAGTTTGAGGCCAGTAAGGTGTGGTGGTAAATGTTTGAGGAAATTGATGTCAGGTAAGATTAACTGTTATCCCATTTAATGTTCTGGCTCTAGTTTTTGTTTCATCTTTGTCCTGTTTCTGTCTCATGAATGCAGTATTGATTAGGGGTGTCTCGATTTATTTATTTATTTTTTCCAGCACTTCCACCAGATAGCAGACGGGTACTTTACAACAACAGCTTGAGTTTCCCACAGTTTTACGAGGTGCACATGAATGCACCATGAAGTCCCGTCAGCAACCACACGCTGCTTTAATATTCATTGTTTGTTTACATAACTCACAGGAAATGTAAAATGTTGCCACACCAGTGACTTCAGGGAAGCAGGAGGATTTTACAGTTCTGTTGTTTCTCCAACATATAACAACTCCAGCAGTGGACATGGTGTCTCGAAAAGTGCAGCTGCAGACTACTGGTAGGCTAACGTTACACTGTGTCTTAAGCTGCAGGCTGCTTAGCATGCTAACTGCAGCTGTGTTGTCTATGACGTGTTTGTATGTTGTTTTTTTCTTCGGAAAAGCACAAGCAGACGGGGTGGAGAGAAGAATAAATACCGGGAGAATCTGCAATCCTCCTTTTGATTTTGATGACTGACATTGAAAGCTTATTTCGATCAATTTTAGATTTAGAATCAAAATCGAGACACCCCTAATAGGCAGGCAATTGAGATTCACATTGAAATCAGACATAAAGAAAAATGATCTCCTTTAAATTTGTTTTAATCCACCCACCACAATAAACCAAAACTACTTCCATGAAAATGTGACATTTGTTTGTCATTTATTTTTTAAAGCTAAATATAGAACAGTAGATAATTCTTTGCTATATGTTTGAAATACATGTAGGTTTGAATACAATAAAGATGTAATACTACAATTCTAGACACCTGACTAATACCTACAAAAGTCTCTGTGTAACACTCTAATCTTACTTTACCACTTTTACAATTATGAAGCCATCTGTACACAGAAAACAAAATAAACTAACTGTGGCCTTATCAAGGAAGCAGGTAGTAATCAGTGTAAGTCACTGGAGCAAAATACATTAGCGTATGTGCACTCACTGTTTGTACGTGTATTTAATTCCACAGAACAACACCGCACTTAATTTATTTTGTGCTTTCTGATACAAGTCTGCTATAAATTAGCCATCATGTGCACATTCAAACAAGACATCTGTGCTAAGAAGCATTACCCAGTCCATTCATCTGAGATGTTAATGGCTGATTTATAAAACATATCAGGAGACTTAAAAAGTAAAAAGGAATTCTACTGTATATGCATTAGCGTCGGATGAAAATAACCAGCTTAGTTTTAACTGCAACAACAAGATTGCAAATTTCTAAAAACATATTTACAACAAAAATTCTTCAGAGAAGACATTTTTCAGGTTCGTCTAAAGCCGAGGTCAGACTACAAATCATGTCTTTCCCAACTGAGACAGTACACATAAACAACTGGTCTGCTCGTTGTTCAATCAGCAGGTTGTTGGATGTTGACCAAATGTGAGGGGACAAATATGGGCATCACAGAACAACTGACTTTAACCCTCATCCATCAACATATTTAACATACAACAACTATCAACTCCGAATAAACAATGTGAGAAACAACCATCATAGCAAAATGCTAACTTATTTCTTCCCAAAGCAATATTAGTTATGTAATTAATGTTCTCTGAAGAAAAAACAATTATTATTATTTTCTGAAAGTTAATTACATTTAAATTTAATTTGCATATTGTGCAAAATGAAAATAGAGAGAGCACATGAGTAAATCTATCTGCTGCATCTGTGTCTGTCCCCTTCAAAATGGCCGACAGATTGTCCCTCCACCCCCGACAGTTTGATACTTTAAATTAGGACCCATGGCAATCATTATATCTGGTCTGTTTTATATATTAAAAAATGCACAGGCAGAATTGGGTGCTTTTGACTGTGGTACCCCAGGACTCCAATACATTGGTATTCAAAAAAAACAAAAAAAACAAATTAAAACAGAAAACAATTATATGAAATCATTACAATGACAATAAATATATTATTTTATATTATATTAGGAACAAATTGATTGACAAAGTCATGAAAAATTGGAATGATAGAATAAAGCACCTGTGAGATATGACAAAATGTATACCTCTGGGGTCTGCAGGTATATGAGGGTTAATGACACTTCTTTTTACTATGTGTCCAGAAAAGCTCAGGAAGAGTTATTAAAAAAAAAAAAAAGCTTAACCACTTTTTAGTACACAACACTGAAGCTACAGCATATATTTAACTGAGAAATTTAATTTATTTAATTTAATTGTTCTGAAACTTCTTTGTCTTAAAAAGTAATTTATATTTAATTTGAAATGTATTCTTTCAACAACATAGCAACTGTTTACTGATGGAGATATTAATCTCCCAAGTATAGACTGCATGCATCAGTTATTTTGCCCTTGATCTACACTTCTATTGGTTTTTGTCTTTCTCAGATTTCAGTCTCGGATGACTTCACAATACAAAGGCTCAACCACAGCGGGCCTGCGTGGATCAATGTTGAAATACTAAATGTACACATCTTGGGCCAGTTTTCACCGTGGGATAATGTGAGCAATCATAAACTAGGTTCCCCTTGAATCCTGCAGCCATCCGCTCCAATTAGTGCAGGCTCATATTACAGTTTGAATCTGTTATAATTGTGGAGTCTGACCGAGGCTTCAGTTGCAAAAAAAAACAACAAAAAAAAACAAGTGGAAACTAGAGATTCAGAAAGATCCGTAAATGAATGCACGCCATTCTGCAGAAGAAATTCAAGTGTGTTGCAGCTAACTAAGAGATCAAACACAGAGAGGAAGCAAACAAATTAACAAAAGTTCTCAGAAGCCGCCTCAGCCACATAAAACAGAGGAGAGGACAGAGAGAGATGGCGAGAAGGAAACCTGGAAAGAAAAGGAGAACACATGACCGAAGACCTGATGACGTTAGTAGAAATGTAAAAAAAATAGAAATAGCAATCAGTGTGATCAGAAATCGGTCAGTAGATGAAGAGAGTGTGTCAGATAGCCGAGGAGGTTTCCTGCAGATTGCACAGGGGAAGGGAAGAGAGTCAGTCACTTTTAATATAGCAACATTAAAACAAACAAACATGAGACACATGCTAACCCACACTAACCCCAAACACCCTAAACTTTCTCCAGACATTATAGACTTTCTAGGGAATCCCTGCTTTCTATGAACTATTACTAATCACATTACAATGACTTAGGGCTGGGCAATATATCGATATATTATATCGATATCGTGATACAAGACTAGATGTCGTCTTAGATTTTGGATATTGTAATATGGCACAAGTGCTGTCTTTTCCTGGTTTTTAAAGGCTGCATTACAGTAAAGTGATGTCGTTTTCTGAACTTACCAGACTGCTTTAGCTGTTCTATTATTAGCCTTTACCCACTTAGTCATTATATCCACATTACTGATAATTATTTATCAAAAATCTCATTGTGTAAATATTTTGCGAAAGCACCAATAGTCAACACTACAATAT
>JAOVVB010233156.1:0-10228 GCA_028570985.1 Heterobranchus longifilis
AAAGACGGATTTCGACTACCACTAGCAAGCAAGTTCCCCCAGCAATTATCCCAACAACTTCGGACAAAAGCGTGCTATCGAGTGAGAATTGAAGTTGAGTTACTGTGGGGTCTTTGCGTGCTCGTCAACATGCTGAAGACCCGGCAGTGTTTACTTGGCATCCGCACTTTTCTCGGCGTAACGTCGAGAATATGGGGCTTCATTATGTACATCCTCAGGAAGCACCTACGAACGGTGAGAAGGGGTTTGAAAGATATTTGGCAGTTGATCCTATTGTGTTTCTGTGACAAGTGAGCAAAGTCTTTACGTTGCCATGGTTCCCATGTGCCTAAACATTGTTTTTCAGATCACATCCATCTTTTAGGGATGCTCAGTTGGCTCTCGGAGACCTGTGTTTATTACCTGTGTTATCCTGTCTTATTATGTGCAGCCATCATGATGATTTTGCCCAATATTCTGTAAATGTGTGAGCAAATCCCACTGACTGAGTAACATCAAAGTCCCACTCAATAACATCAGTGGCTATATCATTCAGCATAAAGATGGCTAGGAGTATCTAAAGCTTCATTCAAAAGAGGCTATTGAATAGTGTAAACACAACAGGTACATAAAGTGTCCACCAAAATGTATAGATAACTTCCATTATTGATACATCTATAGATATTTTTTTCAATAGGGTGATTAACCATTTAGGCTGTATAACATGTCATGAAATACTAGTGAAGTGTCTGTCACAGACAGTCCAAAACCAAAGGATATTTCAAAAGATATTCAATTAACAATGATATAAAACCAGCAAATCCTCACATTTGTGAAGCTAAAACCAGACAATGTTTGTCTTTTCTTTCTGGCTAAATTACTTTATTACAGGGTTCGTACAAAGTCTTGAAAGTTTGGAAACCGTTATGTTTTCAAGGTTATGAATATGCTTTAATTCGAATATACTCTTGCTTGAGTTTCGACACAATTATTAATGCAAACTGCAAATTTGTTTGTTGTCACGTGGAATTCTGTGAACTTCATTTTCCAGAATTGCATTTATAGTAACAATGTAGATGTGATGATAAAGGCTTCGAGTCTGGACATTTTTGTGTTAGGTACCTTGAAAGCAGGGCTGAACAATTAATCAAAATTTGATCGAAATCGCAATATGGCCTGCAGCAATTTTCAAATCGCAGAGGCGCAATATTTGTTAAAGGCAAAATATGTGTCAAAATACCATTTTAAATGAACTGTTGTCGTGCTGGCCTACACATCATATTCTACAGACTTAAAGAAAACACAAGTACAATATTGTTATAGTTGTAATCATTTGAATTGTGCAGCAGTCCTATGTTTGTACGTAGACGTTTGTTTCCAATACATGCTGCAATCAAATCTATGGTGGGTTTAATGGAACATTTAAACAAAAAAAGAAAACGCAGGTACAGAATACAGATCCCTGCAAAAATCCCACCATAATCATTTTAATGTTTTTCAATGAAAATGAGAATATCCATCATTCAGCCCTACTTGAAAAGTGCTTGAATTCCTAAAAAGCTGTACGAACCCTGTTATAAACAGTTAATCAATTATCAGTCGGTAAGCTATTCGAGTAATAGACTAATCATATTGTATCTAGGCGTCTGTTTTTGTGTGATGCTATAGATGGCTACAGTGCAAGGTGGTAATCTCCCACATCCAACCGCAGAATTTGAGGAGCACGCAGTACAAGCCCGCAGGTCACCTTCGATTGCTCACAAATGCCTCCACAATAAACATGGCATTTAAGGTGACAGCCTGTAACTTAAAGGCACACGCAGGTGGCGTTGAGTCGTTAATAGACATGCATATGTGGTGTAATGTGAGCGGACTTCGACTCCAGCTCCCTATCAAGACAACAAAGCTTGGAGGAGTGCCCCGCGTCTTGTAATCGTCTCGCTGTTGCAGGTTTGTCTGCAGTTTATTGTGCGGCAGCAACACTTGCGGGTTGTCAACAGGCCCTGGGAGTGAGTAGTCCAGTCCATGTTATGGCTGAAGTGAGAGGGATTATGTCAGCACAGAGAGCGTACTGTTCTCTCTCCCTCCCTCTGTTTCTCTCACTCACAGTTTAGCGCTGTTGTTTACAATATGTGATGCACTGGAACAATGTCATGATCCAGCAGCCGCTTATGTACCACCGTAATGTAGGTGATCCTATACAGGGACATTAACTTTATGAGGCACTTGTCCTTCAGACAAATGCATTTATCCTTCACTTGTCCGTGCACAAAAGTCACTTGCCCGGTTAAAAATGACAAGATGTAGTTAAGTTAATAAATGTAATTAGTTAATAAGATTTGAGGTTATTCTCCTGTGCTGTTTTTGGTTTGGGGAGGGGAGCTCCGGAGTTGAAGCATCGTCAAGTGATCATCTTTGACCTGTTATAAAAGCTGACTTTACATTTTCTCAAAAACTGTGCGCGACTTAGTCGACTAATCAGCCGCTTTGGTCTTAGTCGACTAAGATTTCTTTAGTCGATTAGCCTTTTTTCATGCCGAATGCATGATTCTTTGTGGAGAAACTCAATTTTACAGATCTGTTGATTAAATCAACGAATTGATTAGTCGACAAAATCGTATGAGTGTTAGTCAACTCAGGACTCTTTATTCAAGGACAGCCCTACAGGAGTCCACTGAAAATGTCATCTAAACCCTGAAGGAAAGGTTTTTATGACAGGTCAAAGATGATTATATTTAGTGATTTCACTTTGGAACTCCCTTTTTAAAAAAAAATAAAACAAGTTAATGCAGTAGAATAACTTCAAAAATGTATTTGAATTGGATTTCATGTAATGTTGCATCAAAAGCGGTGGCTGGCTTGACCGGGTTTTTTTTTTTTCCGCAAACGACGGCTCACTTGACTGCTGTTTTTAAATTTTTTTTTTATTATTTATGACTTTTAACTTGTCCGGTGGGGCAAGTAAATGTCTCTTCCACTTGCCCTACAAAGAATCCACTTGTCCCAGACAAGCGCACAAGCCTTAATGTCAAGTCCTGCTATAGATGGCAGGTGATTTGAGGTGTGGATGTTTAGATGTAACCCACTCAATACCTTCAAAACAAGGGATTGATGCAAATGTTGAACGCCGCACATTGTTCTAACTATAACCCCTTTCATACGTCTATTAATCCCCTTGTTAACTCCTACTGCTGCCTGTGAGTAAGTTAGGGCTCATGGTGTTTCCGTTCGAGAAGACTGCAATCCACTAAGTGGCCTGATCCAAACAGCTGGATCAATAGAAGCTCTATTGGATTATGAATATTAGGAGCAGGTGATAATCCCGTGCACGCCACTCTGTGTCAACAGATGACGAGATGGTTGTTTATTAAGCTTGTATAATGGTTCTGCTTATTATCTCCTGCATGAGACAGTCCCCATGTGTAGCCGGTGTGGAGTTAGTGCTGAAACAGTTGGCTCAACAACTCGGGCTGCAACTAATGTTTATTTTCATTATCGATTAATCTGCAGATTATTTTCTCGATTAATCGTCTGTAAAATAGTGAAATGTCCATCCCAGTTTTTCAAAGTCCCAGGTGATGTCTTTAAATGTTTTGTTTTGTCAGTCCAAAACTTTAATATGATATTAAACAGAGAAAAGCAGGAAAACTTCATATTTGAGAGGCTGAAAACAGCATTTTCTGCCATTTTTGCATGAAAAATGTCTTTAACGATTAATCGATCATCAAAATAGTTGCCGATTATTTTCCTGTCGATCGACTAATCGATTAGTCGACTAATCGTTGCAGCTCTGTAAATGACACAAAACATTTTAATAGTTCATAGAACTAAAATGAGAGTTGACCTACAGAAAATTAATCTGCAACAGTTCTGATAAGCAATTTATGTCATTTTTAAAGCAAAATGCACCAAATTCTCTGGTTTCAGCTTCTCAATTGTAAAAATCTGCTATTTTTTAAAATAATCTTCTATTATAGTAAAGTTAATATATTTTGGCTTTGGACTATTGGTCTGACAAAACAAGCAGACTGAATATGTCAACACTGGCTATACTTGATGGAGCCTTTTCCTAAGTGCAATTGCCAGTATCCTGGTTACAGCTCGAGTTGTTCTGATACCAGTATTGGAAATGTCTCAGATACTACCTAAAGTGCCGATATCAGCGAATAGGAGAGTCTATGCCCTGATCTGATACTACAACCCTGAAAAAATACTTTAACGGGATAGTTTGGATTTTTTGAAGTGGGGTACGCCCCCCAGTTTGGAGAAACAGACAGGAGTCCTGACACGGAAGCTAAGCAATGTACTGCTGTGGACGGTGTCAGCAGCTAAATATTTTATACCAGCAACTCCTGTGTTCTGCAAGGTAAAATTACAATTTCAATTCCCCCCCAGTTAAACTTAAACAGGGCTGTCTGACGGCAAAGAAAAGCAGTGAAAATATTTGAAATAGGCGTGCACTCAAATTGATTTTTTTTGTGTGCCTTTCTTTACATTGCTAAAATATGTATAGCTGCTGACGTCATCCACAGCAGTACATTTCTTAGCTTCTGTGTCGGGACTCCTGTGTGTTTCTCCAAACTGTGGTCGCCATCTACTGTAGGTAATACACTGACTATGGATGAGTACTTCATACAACCCTGCTTCAAAAAAATCTGTTATGACTGACTGTCAAATTAGATGATAAAAGTGGACACAAAATAATTTACTATTGGGTGGCTGGTGAATTTGAACCCTGCATACAGGGTTAGTAGTACATGCTGTTAAAAAAATACAGTAATACAGCACTGGTATCGGATCAATTCTAGATATTGGCTGATAAACAAGTATCGGAACTTCTCTAGTTACAGCAAGGGCTATCGGCTTTTCTCCCTTACGTATCATAATACACACTGAAGATTTTGTGGGTTTTGTTAGTGGCTGTTGGTCAGGTTAAGGGATTATTTGAAATGTCAGTTGTAGCCCTAGTCTGGAAGCAAAGGACTCCGTTGGCAGGCCCGGGGTCCAGATGGACGCTCTTGGAGGTGCAGAGAGCTGAGTCGGTGGCGAGGTTCCCCCCGCGGTGCTCAGCAGCTGCTGGCACCAATAGGCTTCCCCCGAGCTTTACTCTGCCAGGCAGCAGTGGGAGGGGACACAGAGGGAGGCCCCGTCCAAAGGCTTTAGGTACCGAGGCTCAGTCAAAGTCACCCTGCGAGTCTCCCTTCCTACGTGTGCCCCATGATCCGCTGACACCCACCGACAGCTGGGGGGATAAAAATAGCCCTGCGAAGAAAAGTGCAGAGCCCCCGGGCAAGAGCGGCACGAGAAAGGGCCCTCTCTGTAGTCATCCTGAAGTTAGAGAGGAGGAGACATGGGGTGGACACAACTGACTTTCAGTATGGAGTCCTCCTCTTGCTTCATCTCTGATGTACAGCAAAAAAAAAAGAGCTGATTTCCTAAAAATCTGTTGTCTAAAAGCTTGAATATACAATTTGGGATTCCAAAACTTAAATCGTGATGCTTTCTCCAAATTGGATTATGGATTTCCTCAAGGCCTTGAAAGTTTTGAAAATAGATATATCGTGCCGTACTCCGTGCTGATTCGCGTATCGATACCGAGGCTGCTGTATTGATACAGCAGAAATACAAATGTAGGAATATTTTTATTTGCATTTATTAATAACTAACTATTTATTTTCACTTTTAAGATCTCTGTGAGTCTGAATTTTAAGTTGTGTGTGATTGCTGTTATCCAGAATAATTGTAGAAATTCTGTATTGGACACGGTCTTTATTCAAAATCATCGTGTATCGCGATACGTATGGTATCGTGTACTCTGTATCATGATACATATGGTATCGTGAGGTGGTAGGCAATACCCAGCCCTATAAATGGACACAACTTTACTGCATTCTCAATGACATTTCTAGGAGAAATGTAATTTTCTCCATGTGAAACCAAAAATCAACAACGTTGAAACATACTTATTTTAATCCAAACCACAATCTTTTCCTAAACCTAACCAAGCAGTTTTCATATCAATTCACAATGTTAACGAGGTGTATAAAACTGTGACCGTAATCCAGGAGGAGAAAAAAAAGTTTTCCTGTAAACATAATTGAGAATGCAGTGTACAGGGACAGCGTTGCCCGCATGTGTCATTGTTTCACGCAGCAGCCTGCTAGTTCCCTTTTAAAAATAATTCTCAGTTTTGTAACAGTAATGAATTTTGATCCTTGTTTCAAACTATGTTGTGTTGGATCCTTGAATTTGAGGGCCTGGGAAGTCTTTGAAAAGTCTTGAAAGTTTATGTTTAGGAAGGGATTAAGTAAAACCACTTTTCTTTATGCCCCAAAGAACTCCCAACATGTAGATTCCCTTTTTTCATCTATAATCAAAGTAAAAAACCCCACACATTTGAAATGTGTCCATGGTGCAGTGAAGTCATGATGGCTCTGTATATATGGTTTGTTATTTTAACTGACCGGCTGTTTTCTTTGCCTTTGCAGATAATCCAGTATCAGACGGTGCGATACGACACTTTGCCTCTTTCACCTATCTCCAGAAACAGACTCAGTGAGTACATGATACGTTTTTTCTTTCTTTGTGAAACAAGATAGAGGGGGAGACTCTATCACAACATATTTGTTTTGTGGAAATTTAAGTAAACCAGTCTGTCGAGGAAGAAGTGATTCTACAGAAAGGAGAATTTATCAGCAACATAACAACGCACACTCGTCCTCAGAGCGCCCGTATTTCTCGACAGACAAACTTGACAGGATTCCTCAAGGCCTTGAACGTTTTTGAAAATAGACACGGGTCATTTAAAGTTCTTGTGATGTTTTTAAAAACTTATTTTGAGGAAACGACTGTGCTTTTGGTTAAAATAAGTATGTTTCTTACACAATAAAATATAATTACTAAGTTTGTTAGATAACAACGTTGATTTTTCGTCACACACGGAACATGACCCACGGTCTCCTGGGTGAAAGTCTGTGTTTTTGGGACCCATCCATCCACCCTGACCTTCTCCCCACGCGGACTCCCGTAGACTTTGATTAGAAACGTTTTTGTAATACGTCAAAAACAAACCAGGAGAAAATACGTTCCTCCTCGAGATATTAATTGAGAATGCAGTTTAGTTGTATGGGAACGTAATATTTAGGAGATCAGGCCCCTGCAGGATACACATGTGCAGACAACAAAACTATCTACTAATGTTAACCAAGTCTTTTTTTTAAATCATTTACATGTTAATGAGGTGTTCAAAACTACAACCGTAATCAGGGAGGAAAAAACGTTTTCCTCAAAATGTAACTGAGGATATTGATACAAAAAACAACAAGTTTTTATTTTATTTTGTAACATATACACAAAAACAAACCACAAAACATACAGGACAGAGGATACATAAGAATATACAAAGGGGGAAAAAACTACTAAAACACCAAAACAAGAAATGCACAAAAAAACCCACAATAAAATAAACCCCAAGCACCACCCCTCTCTCCCAGGATGCAGTTTCGTGAATTTGAGGGAATTGGGCCTGGAAAGTCCTTGGAAAATCCTTGAATTTGATGTCTAAGAAGTTGTGGGAATATGCCTTCTCCATTTGAGGAAACTCATAGATGTGGGTCATAGAGCTGGGTATCGTTTAAAAAATTAGTACTTGATGTCTGAACTGCAAACTCTGTGAAATACACCAGACTTTGGGTTGTAACTGCTGTGATGGTGGGCCAATCACACGTCGCAATAAATCAAAGAACGCATGCAGTGATTGGCTGGGAGCAAAACCATACAAATAGTCATTTTTCTTTCGAGATGTGCGTACAAAAAGGATCGAATGCAGGTATCCTTTGACGGGAGAAGTTTCAACACTACTTGTTACTCGGTCAATAGCTTAAAGGTATCGAGTACCAATACCCAGCCTTCGTCATGGCTGCATATATTTATTAAGGTGGATCAGATGGCTAGATGCAAACCACAGTCGGCCTGTATTTCCACAGGCAGCTGTTTAAGTAAACCTGTTGTGCTACACTGATCAGTTATCATGTGCTCTTTTTAATAGCGTCCCAACAAAGAATGGTTTTGCATGTAAGTCATTTGCCTGAAGTTTGGCTCAACAACAGGACAGTGAGATGACATCCTCACACCGTTAGAATTAAAAACAAGTAGTAAGAATAACCAGTGATTTTGCTGACAGCATACGTGTCGTAGGACTTTTTTGATAAATAGTGAATTCAGAGTTTTATTCCCCAGAGCTCTCTCTCTCTCCTGGTGAGAGAGAGAGAGCCTGGTGCTGCCACAGAGTGCTTTTATAGTAAAACTGTGACTTGGAAAAAAATAATGCACCTGGACCTCTGATCTGACTGTGTCTCCTCCAAGCGTCGAGAGACAGAGTCCCCCGATTTATTGTACGAAGCTGTCAAGATAAGACCTCCTCATCAGGCAGAAGACGCCTCATTATCAACCTTCTGCCTTCTCTTAAAACAGAAATACGTGATTAATGGTCTTACACGTCGAGGGTAAACTGACCAAGGCCCTTTAACAAGACAAAACTACATGATTAATTCATATTCGAGGCCTGGACCACCTGACAATTAGAGACAAGATCAGAGAGCCAGAAAACATCAAGTGTCAAAAGGCAAACATAAGAATATGATTTAAGCACAAGGAGGTGCACATAAACAGTAAAAACAGGAACATCCACAATGATGTAAGTAGATAAAAGGGAATTTCCAGAGTATAAAAAATGTTTGTCATATATACGCCGGTAAAATGGCAAGACAGTATGAAGGTATGAAAAAATAGATACCGCCCAAGATTAGTGCCCAGCGAGTCTTTACTAATAAAGAGGCAGCAGACAGACCACAGTGTTTCTCAAGATCTGGAACTAGAAGAGCCATAAAAATTAAATTGGATAGAAAGGCCATCCCCATTCAAATAAATGGAGCAGAATGGTCAGAGCGGCGGCCATTTTTATGTGTACCGTGGTACCGTTTCGTTGAAAAGACCCGAGCGACGCAATTTGCGGCAGTCGCGGAGTCACTGACGTCAGGTTTTGCAGCAGTTTGTTGTTTCAAGTTAGAGCTTATTTCTTTCAGTGTAGGGAAGCACTTTTTTTTCAGTGTAAAACAAGCAGCTGTCATCAGATGAGAGGAGGTGGAGGACCAGGGACAGCAGAAAAAAAGGGGGAAAAAATGACCGGGGACAGCAGGAAAAAAAGAGAAAAAGAACCGGGGACAGCAGAAGAAAGAGGAAAAAAAATGACTGGGGACAGAAGAAAAAAAGTGTTTGTTTTGAAAGTTTAAACATCTAAAACATGACTTGAAACTGGATATTTTATTTAAGAAAAATGTGAATTAATTTACAAAGTGAGTACATCAACTTTATTTCAATAACCACTTGGAGTTATTGGAATTGTCCCCACTGACGTTGTCACCATAACAACAATCGGCATTTTGTTTTGTACTCGGCAAATGACCACTGTAAACAGCTCGCTGACCCTTCTGTCCAAATTTAATTTCTGTGAGAAGAAGGCTAAAATAAAAAGTAATTTGTCCGTAGATGGAAAGCCACTGTGCTAGGAAAAAAGGTGCCAGCATCCACCCAACACAGTGGCACGGTGACCACAAAAAAAGCGAGAAAAAAAGTAGCTTCCTTTCTCTGCTTCTAACAGTGATGACACGTGTTTGTGGACCCGGAGAGGAAGTAGAAATGTTAAAGGCAGCACTTTAGTACTGACTGGCGTCTGTGCGCTCTGAATGAGCTTCCCTTCTGTCCGTAGAGAGCTCATTCAAAAGCACACTCTTGACTCGGAGGAAGGATTGCATTTCAAGTTTCACTTTCCTCGCCTCTCACTCACTACGGTGACCTCAGCTGCAGATGCAGGTCCAGTTTCAAGTGAGCGAGTGATTCCTTCAGCTGTAGATGGCTGGTATTTCTGCAGGTATTGACAACATTGTGATGTTCAGATCTGTGTGTCACCTTGCTGTCTCATACCTAACAGAATAAGGTCAGCAGTAAAGGCTTTTAGTAGGGATGCACTGATAGTTATTTATTAAAACTAATATTTAAAAATAAAAACTATAGTGTGTGTCAGCCCTTTGTCACACTATCTTTGATGATTGATTTTGTAAACAGGTTTTAATGTCTTCTGGATGCAGTCTGATGATGAAGATATGAGTATTTTTTATTAGGGCTAAACAATTAATCGAATATTTACTGAGATCGCAATTTGACCTCCTGCAATTTTCAAATCGCAGGAGGC
>JAOVVB010233157.1:0-10228 GCA_028570985.1 Heterobranchus longifilis
ATTTGTGTTAAAATGTAGGGAGTAAAAGTAAAAAGTTGTCAGAAAAATAAATACTCAAGTAAAGTACCGATACCTGAAAAATCTACTTAAGTACAGTAACGAAGTACTTGTACTTCGTTACTTCCCATCTCTGCCACCAGGTGGTATTTGGCCTATGTAACACACTTGTATTAGTTTTTTTTTTTTTTAAATGCTGGACCATATTTAGTCTTATATGGTAGCAAGGCATGTTCTACACAATACCTGACTCTGCATCTTCTTATCTAAACCCAAAATAAGATCAGACAACCAACATACTTGACACTAGAGTCAACTCCTGCTCTTTGGTATTCGGTTCTGTCGATGTCATTTTCACACGGTAGTACTGCTAGCATCAAAGGTTGCGCATGGCATTTTACAAGTTATTCAACTACTCTGACTTCCATATGTTAAGTTGAGCGTAGGGCAGCGTGTGTGCTAGAGACGGGACAATAATTGATTTTTATCGCGGATTGCGTGACATAAAATTTCGTCCCATGCCTCGTGTGTGCACACGAAGCCCACGGGACCAAGTGTTTCTGACCCACTGCTTGGTTCGATTGTGTAGCATTAAAAATATATTTTTTAATAGCAACTTTTGCAATTTGAAAATTGCATTCTATTACATTGTGATTTCTGTTTGGTCCAGCCCTATCCCCCAGCGATCACCGTTATATATAAAATTATTTCACTGTGCAATATTCTCAGCCCAAACTCCTCCTGTGGACCTTTTTTGTAGAGTAGTCGCTTGGCAGTAGTGAAAAAGTATAAGCAAACTCTGTCAACTTTCCCTGAATAAATACAGTTTAAAAGTCTGTGCAGTGAAACATCATTACATACTCCTCAGTTGACCAGTAAGCAGCAAGTTGCAGCCTGAGAGGACCTTGTGAATGAGACCCCTGTGTCTGTCTTTAGCTCATGTGCCAGTCAGCATTAATGCTTGTTGCACCAGCATGGCTTTTCCCTCTGCCTGACACTCACTTGCACTCAGTCTACCCTCAATTGCTGTCACTTGTGTCCTAAAGGCTGTCATCTCCACTTTGTGCTCCATTGCCACCATGTCTTCTCTACTGCTCTATTTTTCCCAGTTCAGTCAGGCTTGTGGCTGTTTGTCAGTAGAGGCTGATAGCCCAGTTATTTGGTTTAGCTGTCTGCCTCCCTGTTGCTCTGCCACTACATTTTGGCTCCAGTGAGACATTTCATTATCTATCAGTGCCTCAGCAAGACAGCATTTTTTACAGTACTTTATACTCATCGTTTTGCTCAATTTAATGAACGAGTGTCTATCTGGAAACATCTATACAGTACATACAGACATGCATTCCTACACACATTGCTTACTAAGATGTGCTTGTTTGTGAGTTGTAAATAATGGCAGTTAATTTCAGTTCTTGATTTTGATATTTAAAAAAAAAACCAACAACAACCTTAATGTGCTCCATAATTTGAAGTGATATCTGTCAAGAATGCAAGGCAAAATCATACCTGTAGAGGTCAGCATCTGTCTAATCTTTTTCTAATGGAATATGGATATTATGTGAACACAGTTTTATCAGCCTTCCCCTTCAATAGCTAAAACAGTATTTTCACTGGGAAAACATTTATCAAACACAACCATAATATGACACATACAAAAATAACAAACTCTCTAAAAATAAATGACAATTCCCTCTTTGGTTACTAAATTCCAACATATTGTTTATCTCAATGTTAGATTGTTGATTCCACTTGCAATGCATGATTTTTTTAAATGATCTGGTGGGAAAACAGCAATTAGCTGATCAAGCTTTCAACAGAACTATCCACCATGGATGTAATACTCCACTGCTTTCCCAGCAGAATTCGATAATACTCAGTTCAGGAAATAATACTGTTGCAGCATATTGGACATTTGTGCTTGTGATTCAGCAATCTTGTTCTGGGTTATTGTTTAGAGCAATTCATTGTTTCTTTGACACAAAATAATGCTGACTTATGAGTATTGTTATTTACTGTAATTAACATACTTGGTGGAATAAGAAACACGTAGATACACACAGCATATGAGGACTTTGTTAACGTAGGTTATTTAGACAACACTTGGACGCATGAACAGCTTGAGAAAATATTCATACATTTTAAAAATAAGTTGGAAAATAGCTGTTCTTTTGCAGCTGCATGCCAACATATTTAATATTTATGTGTCAGTTCTTGTTAGTGTCCATGTCATACCAGTGCCATTTTCCAAAACAGTGATTCAAAGGCTTGACAATTATTAAGCAGAAAACTAAAATACCCCTTGGCAATTGGCATTTCTCAGTAAAACATTCCTGATTAGTCATTAAAAATGTGTGTCATTTTATATATATTTGCAACACTGGATAGTGCAAGATGTACCATTGCATATAACTTGCTTCTCCCAAAGCTTATCATTGTCTTTTCTGTATTTGGAGCAGTTATAGGAGTGCTTCATCTAACCAATTATAATTAGCTGGAATATATCACTGTCAAAACATGCCAAAATGGATTAATATATAAATTTGTACATGTTCAATGCCTCAGGTAAAGCCTGTAACATATAAATTAATTACCACTCTTTGCAATTTAATTTGCAAATTCATTTGCACTAAAAAAAAAGTGGCACAATTTCATGGCTGATTGCCAAACCAGTATATTTTTCAGTTGTAGGCCCAGATGAACATTACATCAACTAATCTGAGTAATCGGAACATCCCTTGTAGATACATACACAAATAGCCCATTTGACCCGTGTGTTTAATTGGAAAGGTCAGAGAGCAGGATTGCCTCTACTGCAGCACCGCTCGAGTTTGGGGCTTCGGTGCCATCTTCAAAGGGATGTCATCGTGATTCTGTGTAATGTAGATGCAATATCAGTCGCACTCTTGTTTCCAGCGTTGTGCACCTACAGGTTGCTGCTACCAGAAATCAAAACAACAACCTTTTAGTCATCAGACAGCATCCCTACCTCTGGGCCAACCTGCTGCCTCAGGAGGCTTTTCATTGCCAGTTGTCAGCAGGACATTGGTTTTGAAGCGTTGGTGAATAAAACGATAAACTCATCTACCACTGTGCTATAAAGTGCATAGATATTGCATGAACTTCCAGTGAAAGCTGACACGATGATTTTATTCTTTAAATGAATAATATAGCCTAGTACAAACAACTGCACAGGATTTGCACAAACTCTGCTGAGCTACAATGTCTATTTTTTATGACAGCACTTCTTCATATTGGTCCAGTATTTACACTCAGGAGGCACAACAACAGTGTCTCATTGTTGGAAACCGTGGAGCTTCCATCCAAAGTTCCTGTCCACAATACAACCCCCCTACATTCACTATTGTATTATAGTTTCACTATTATAAAAGTTTAATTAAAAAAATAAAAAATATTACAGCAACAGTGACATTGTTCCACTTTCCCACTTAACATCTACACAAAGCAGATCAGTATAATATATTTATTGTCCCAGTTACCAATGATAGGCTGACTACAGAGGACACGCCTCTCACCAACGTGAGTTAACACACAACTATAAATCCCCCTTAAAGGCAAATTAAAAGATGGATTCATACCAACACCACGTGCTGCAAGCTGCAACTGAGAGCAAATCCAGCTAGTTATAGCAATCAGAGAAGTCAAAATAGATACCTACAATCTACAGATACATGAAGCATCCTGCTTCTGCCTCTCCCAAGTTTCAGTACAGTCGTACAAATGACTGAACCTACTGACAACAGACAGTTCCAGGATCACTATGTCTTGTATGAAAACATGATTTTAATAATTGTGACAGTATCCACATTAGGGCTGAACAATTTTGAAAAAATATCAAATTTTCACTGATTTTCATTGAAAAACATGGTAAAAATGGTTATGGTGGGATGTTTTTATGAGGATCTGTACCAAACAGAGATGTTTTCTTAAGTCTGTAGAATATGATGTGTAAACCAGGACATATCTGCTTTTAATAACTTAATTTAAAATGGTATTTTGACACACATTTTGCCTTTATCAAATATTGCATCTCCTGCGATTTGATAATTGCAGTCAGCCATATTGCGATTTCAATAAAATTTGGATTAATTGTTCAGCCCTAATCCACATTTAAATAACACCCAGTTTAAAATAGATTCAGATGAACACATTGGAACATAATGGGGGGAACCACTGGAGTAGATGATGCAGAAACCTACAGGATCACAAAAAAAATGCAGAAGACAGACATACTTAAGATGGGAGACTTTAGATAACAATAAATAGATGGAGTAAACTAGATTGGATCCCAAATCTCACTGACATTCTGAACAGTCAGCAGCTTTTCCTCCTGCAAAGGTGACTGTCCTGTAAAGCAAAATGTGGTAGTACCACTAGTATGGATGGGTAAACAGAAAAAGATCATTCAGCATGTAGGGTTTGTATTGAGGCAGTCATTTGAGCGATGTAGTTCAGGTTGGGGGGTGAGTAGGTGGACAAGTATTGGGAAAAGGCTGCAGAAACGGCAGGCAGAGCCAGTGGAGATGGACTAATTCCACCTCCCACAAATCCTCCAACAGTTGATTGCCTGGGTGGGCAGTGTCGGAGGCAATCCTCCCTGCCCTCCTCTTTGCTCTGGCATTAGGCGACTGCTCAGTGGAGAGCAACTGGCAGGCAATGACCCTCTCAGCTGGATGACACACTGCAGTTTTTTTCCCCTGAGCAAGAAGAAATGGAGCTGTGGCACACTGCAGAGGATATCAGGACAGTCTTGATTGTTGATCTTTATCCCTGGACACGATATGTTCTGATATGTTTATCCTCCTTATTTGTCACAGAGAAAAACATACCTGCCACTCTTTTTTTTAAGAAGGCTGCAGCTTTTTTTATTTTTTTTATTATTTGAGCAAGCTGGAGATGATTGTCAGTGGTAAATATTTTAGGCTTTTCACTGAAGACAATATGGCTACGTGGGTACAAAAGTCAGGCATTGCTTCTGCTGTTTGATGTGCTGACTGTAATTGTGTTTTCAACACACAATGATGCCCATTAGTCTTGCTAATGCTAATTAGTATTCAAGACATGAGCTTTGTCCTGCCCATGGTCTGTTCAGATGGGATTTGAGGTGAGACTGTATGTTTTTAATATTGTATACACTGCTTCGTGATTGCAATCTTGTATGAAATGCCAGAATATCAACATACTGGGTAACATCAGTGTATCCAAACTAGAAAGTTCATGTTTTTCTTATTAAGAATTTGGGTTTATTGCGGTTACTGATAGCGATGTTAATGATTATCTGTTTAACCATTAACCAACATTAAGAATTTTGACTCATCAATTAAACGGTTAAATATAATATTATTAGAATAACAATTAAAAGGTAATAAAACAAAGTTTGTTGCATGGTAAAAGAAAAATAGGCCATACAGTCTATTTTTTAACTTGCTAGTGCAGACTTTGCACTTGCAAGGTGTGTTTTTTAAGCTCCTTTTTTTTCTGAGTGAGTGGCTGTCACAACTTCGGAGAGCTGCGGTCTTTTAGCGGTCACACAGCCACAGTGTTGCGTGCATTGTTCTGTTGACACATGCAGCCACTTTCCCAGAATGGAACCATTTGCGTGTCCGTGTGTCTGCATGCGGTCCGCCGTGGGGTGAATGTCCAAGTCTGTGTCCACCACACCCACCCGCAAGGTTGTCAGCTGTGTGCAGGACGGATAATTTAACCCACCAGACTGCTGACGGCGCACACAGCAGAGATCTACGTGAGACATGATGTCACTTTAACGATGAGGACTGGTGGGTTAAATCATCTCACATGCACAACGCTGGTGGATGTGATGGAGACGCACAAGTGGTTCCATTCTGGGAAAGTGGCTGTGTGTGTCCACACAACAATGCACGCAACATCGTGGCTGCATGACCGCTAAAAGACCACAGCTCTCCTGGGACGCTGATATATGTCTGAGCCTCCCTGACGGTGAACTGGGAAAGTTTCCTGCTTGCCAGTAAATGGTTAATGATCGGTTAACGAGGATCAGCTATCGATCAGAAAAAAAATTACATTAGCTAGTTACTGAAAACACAATATGGCATTTACAATATATTTTACAGAGCATTTGTGTACATTTACAGACACTGACTGTGATATCTATACCATTTAGTAAAATATGACTTTGTACAGCATGACAATATAGATGTTTCCAGACATGCAGCAACTATTAAATATCTGGAGTTTGCACTGAAAACCCATGTTAAACTTTTTCAGTATAATGACAAAAAGTGAGCTACTGTGATTTGACAGAAGCTCAAAATCCAGGGCCTTCGATTTTTCACGAACTGACGTATAGAGGATTAACTACTGGCCCTTGATGAGATTATAATTCAACTTCTTCGTAACTGTCCGCATTCAGAATTACTCACTCTTATTTCCTTTTGCTTTTAGCCTTTATAGACTTAATACTAAATATCAGAGACGGATGAGTACAGCTCATAAATCTCGTACATCAAGCGCACATCTAAATGTCACACTTTGAGAGACTGAAGCAATCTCTGGTTCTTTTTCTTGCACACATGCACATACTCACAATCCAGTCTAGGAGCAACCTGTATCAACAAGCAAAAAAACAAATGGTAGTTATCAAGATGAAGCATGCTGATAATAGGTTCACCTTCTCTGTTGACCTAATGGGGGAAATCAAAAGAAGGGGCTGAAACAGACTGCTGAATCGATATAAAGCACTTATCCTGATTGGGCACTACTATAGGGACAACAGTGTTAAAGCGGCTGGGGTGGTCAGCTTACTTTTATTTGCCGCCTTTCTGTTGTCTCCTTTTCAAACGAGGAGTGATCCCTATTAAAGAAATGCATCTATGCACACTCAAACATTGACACGCACACTGAAGCAAAATCTTTAAAAGGGTTGTTGAACATACATCATTACGTGGTTCTGAGGTATTCATCTTATAATAAAACACACATCACACAGTAATGAACAACGTGCTAACTCTAAATGAGCGTTGATACAGCTGTCAGGTATGATACAGTACACTACTATCCCTCAGCTCTGTAAATGGAACATGGCCCCTAGCCTCGAACATGTTATCAAGTACAAGTGTCCATCTGCCGAATGCTGAGCATTTGACAGTTCATCAATAGTGATGCTATTAATAACCTGGTTCGAACACAACAGCCCAGGGACTCGGTTAGATAAGAAAACATTCATCTCCTCAACAAGTCAATCCGTTGTGCAGCATATAAAACACAATTGGAATTAACAGACAAGGTACTCAATCAGCTGCCATCTCAGCAATCATTCCACAGTTATCACATAAAACAAGGTGCACTTAATGAGGTAATGCCCAAGTATAGACTGTCATTAGAGTTAATTATCTATGTATTGTAAGCGCCGAGACGGTCTGACGGACCGTTTATGTTTTTAAAATGGACATAACTCTGTTTAAATAAAAACTACAAGCCTTTCAGTTCATGACTTTTCCTAAATGTGTGTTTTTGATATTTTCGGAAGCCTAGAAATTTCTAAAATGAAACACAAAAGATTTCTGAGCATAAATACCTCTGACCGCCACATGCGGCCATATAGACCGCAGTTGAAATATTATACATTATTACCATATATGGTCATATTTTTGCGCTTCTATCGTTTATATATATTTTTTTACATTGTTATTGTTTATATGGAACACTCATTGTTTTATGCATGCAACCTATCTGGAGAGAGAGAGAGAGAGAGAGTCATAACTTTGACGCACAAGATTTATACAAGCATACACATACAAATGATCAGAAGAGAGGAAGAAAATGGTCAGCTTTGGTTTTGGGATGGTGTGTCATTTTTTCATCAGATACTTTATAAATATTCTGAGATCTCAGAAGGGGAAACTTAAGATGACACACACATACATGTTATTCATGACCTGGGAATTTTAATCAGTGATAAAAAAAAAAAGGTCATCAGTATAACATCGTTAGTGTATCACATTAAGATTCACAGCGCTGTGCTCGGTCCAAAAACTGAAGAAAAAATCCCACACACAACAATCTCGCCGTATTGTTTTGTTTTGTCTGTGGCTCACAGAACATACGCTGTGTTTGCGCTGCAGGTGTAACCAGTAAAAAGTGGCAGATCCGCTCCACGAACGGTACGCAATGCATGGTGGTCCGGGAGACCATTGACCATAGTCACAGAGGGGGGTGGAATGCTGCCGGTTCTGGTATTAAAAAGTGAGATTTCTGTTCAGTAATGACTGAAGGAATGATTAGTTACTTGACTACAACTACTGTAGTGGATTGGATTGGCAATTTTTCACATTAGTTTTTATCAGGGTTATCAAGTGCAGACTGTATGTACTGTAGCTACAATGACATTTTGTAGCTGCTAGTCAGCCACATGTCCATTTCACATCCAGGGTTTGCATTTTTGCCTTGCCAGTCTGAAAGACCAACAGCTTGATGAGTCCCAGAGCTTTTAACTTGATGTCCTCAAACAACAAGCTACACCCACTCAGTGAATTTTTGGCAAGTGGAAGCTGCCCTTTTAACAGCTAATGTATGCACGATGTGATACAAGCTGCCGTCCAATAAAATCAACAAGCATTCTAATGGATGCAGGTCAGTTTGTCCAATAATGTTATTTAAGTAATTCAAGGCTAATTAAGCTAGGTAATTTAACTTACTCCCCTACTCCTGACTCATTGAAATGAACACACCCACACACACCCACATACGCCAACATACCAATTCAACACAAAGTTTCCAGCGACCCATACAACACTGAATGCTTCATTGAATCAATTAATGGTAGGATAAGATCGGGCTGAACAATTAATCAGAATTTTATCAAAATCACAATATGGCCTGCTGCAATTGTCATATCGCAGGAGGCGCAATATTTGTTTAAAGGCAAAATATGTATCAAAATACCATTTTATTTTAAATATTGTGCTGCAGAGATGTCCCGGCCTGCACATCATATTCTACAGACTTAAGAAAACATATTTGTTAGTACAGATCCTCAGAAATAAATCAGACCGTAATCATTTTTCAATGAAAATGCCCTGAGAGGTAAGCAGAACTTTTTTTTTCCCCCAGGTAATTTTTTCTAATCTATTTATTTTTTAATTTTTCATCTGTGAAAACATTTTTTTTCCAAAGTTAATAAAAACATATTCTTAAAGAAATCACCTGTTTTCCCAGATTAGAAAAAAATAGAAAAATGATTCTGGCAAAAAAAAAAGATTTTGCTTGCCTCTCTGTAAAAATGAGAATAATGATGGAAAATTATAATTCCTTCTAATATCGCAAATCATATCACATTTGCAATATCGATGCCCTGTGTTGTCATTTCATTACACTTGTTTGGGACATGGCTGAGATGGAACTGCAGGAGCTAAATTCTTGGCATTTGTAATGGCCATATTAATTAATTTCAGTTTCAGGTGAACTCTTACCAGTAGGAAGGGAAGATTGAAGTGAATAGTTAATAGCTGTGCACATTTACACATTTCATGTGGGATTGGACCATGTTAAATCACAAGCCCATTCCTTCAACATTTAAGCGACTGCTGCTTTCTTTAAGCTATTGGATAACATGTGAAGTCCTTTATAGATTAATCATATTGAGGAGAAATCCTGAGGGGAAAATATATTGCACACACACTCGTTTTCCTCTGTTTTCTGTCAAAGAACATGACCTGGCGTGTTCAGCCTGGTTGTTTTTTATAGTTGCAAATTTATCTGGACACCTGACGTAAAAAATGTATTGAGAATCCCTGCTACCTATGTGCTGATGACATGTCTTGGTAATACAAGCTACGTTCATCCCTACTGTTTTAATAGAGCCTCTCCATGCCAACTTATCTGATGACATCACCGAGTAATGCAATTCTCTCCCTTGTTTTGCCTGGGTGTAAGAATTGAATTCTCATGTGATGCAATTCATAGCAATGAGTTTTATACTATATTGAAAAAAATAAAATAATTACAAGAATCCAAAAATTATGTCGGCTGTACACTACTTTGTGGTATAAAACTAGATTTTTATTCACTTTGAAAGCAAATCAAAGCCATTTGTTATTTTTTCCCTATCATTTTACACTTTCAGTGGGAAGGTTCCTGACAGTATATTATCAGTAACTGCAGATTTTTCATCTACACATGCAAGAAACCTATTTTTGTTTAGATGACATTGTATCACACTTAGAGCAATCTCTCT